>CM057817.1:30363915-30596415 GCA_030067965.1 Latrodectus elegans
ACAGCATGACAAAATTTTTTTTTATCCTAATAAGTCAAATTTTTTACAGCCATATCAAATATTGCTCTAGTATATCAGTCCATAACAAATATTGAATGTTATCATTACCGATACATACACATGATAAAAAAGGATAAGCAATAACACAAAGAAGGAATTATAGCTGCAAATAATATTCCGTTTTCTTTTCAGTTTATCAGAAGCAGACACCAATCCATTTTGTCTGAGATTGATATCTATCTAGATAGCATTGCTTGTTTTGGGGGTTTAGTTGCAACTGCTATTGTGCACATCGAATTTTGAGACTGGAGACCTGTATTATTACTCTCAAGATAGTCTTATTCTCTTGCTTATTCGTAGATTAAGAAAGCACTGAACGCTGATTACGTGAGGCTACTAAACGTATTTGTTCTTATCAACTGTTGTTAATGCAGCAAAATTATTATTTCGTTTCAACCAATATTGTTACATACCTAAATAATTAAGAGTTACACTGCTCTTGTTTAATTTTTCTTGAGCATTATTCAACTCACATTATTTATTTCTTAAGACCATGCATTTAATATTTCTCTAACTATATTGGATCAAAATCATTTAAAATAATCAGTTTTTATATAAGAAGAGTTAGAAGTATAAAGTAGCGATTAATCCTTTTTAAGTCGCATGTTTTCTCACACGTAAATGTATATTAAAATTTTGCATCAGTTCTTGAATATATTCTTAATGGCTTTGATTGTTTTGTCAACTAATTTTGCACTTTTTGCTTACATAAATAATTATTTTAGTTAAAATTTTAGTTTTTATCTAAAAGTTATACTTCTAGTTTTCTGGCATTTTTTCCACAATATGTAAAAAGGAACATGATTTTCAATGCATACACTTTATTTTTCCAGCAGTTTCCTTCAGTTAAAAAAAATTCAGTTTTTATCTAAAAGTTATATTTTTAATTTTCTGGCATTTTCCTTTGTATTTTAAAAGGAACAGGATTTTCATTTCATATACTTTATCTTTTCCAGAAGATATTTTCATTTTCGTTCAGTTAATTCAGTGAAAGTTCAAATATAAACTGACTGTGAATAAATTTGAAAATATTAACAATATCTAAGAAAAAATATTATGAAATGTTTCTGATAGTTTTTGAAATATAGTTTCCTTATAAAAATAATAAAAAGAGGTTTTGTGATTTAATTCAAAATCACATCAACCCATTATGATATAAATCTTTTTTGAGGTGAAAAATTCTTTTTATTTAACTTGTCTTGAAATGGCGTCTGCATCTATCTGTTTCTTCAATTCCATTTCTTCTTATCGAGAAAACTAAAGATTACTATTTACTAGTAAGAAAATGCTTAGCTTTTTGGCATCGAAATACATCTTTTTCCATTTCTAGAAATACAATTTTCAGATAATTTTTCAAGGATATCATTTTCTTTTATAAATTTTACTTTTAGACAGCCCGTTCTCCTTAAAATATTTGTTTCAGTGACTTATTTTTCTTGGAACCCAACTTTATTATGATTCAGTTACCAAGAGCCCAAAATTTTGCATTTTTTTAACTAAACCTATTTCTTTTAATGATGTTCATTTTACAATTTGACTGTCGTCTTTCCCTAATATTTGTGTGTTAAGTTTTTAATCATTAGTTTAAAGTTAAGAAAATATCAGAAGAATGTTCCTTCAACTTCAGTGTTTAAAGCCAACAAATTATTTGCCCTGAAATGTCTACAAATTAATTGTTTACAATTTAAACCCCACAAATAAGCACAGTATATCATATATATATATATATATATATATATATATATATATATATATATATATATATATATATATATATATATATATATATATATATATATATATATATATATATATATATATATATATATATATATATATATATATATATTTATATATATATATATATATATATATATATATATACTTATATATATATATATATATATATATATATATATATATATATATATATATATATATATATATATATATATATATATTTATATATATATATATACATAGTACTCATATTTGTAAAGAAGCAAACATTTTCTGACAAAATAATCAAAATAATAAAGTTAAGGCCTCTTATTTTGTTTATTTGCAATATTTTCAAAACAAAAATAAACAGCATTTTTTTACACCACAATTATAGTAAAACTTATACAATGTAACTAAAAACTAAACACACACAAACATAAAAAACATAGTGTTTCTATTTTCAATTTTGTAAACTTTATTAATGGAACAGAAAAATTATTATTGTATACTATTACGTATTCAGAAGAAATCTAGATATATAGATGAACAGTGGACATATAGAAGTAAAGTGCATGGAAGAAAACATATTTTTACTAGACCATATCCCCAAAGAATTATCTATCATATAGCCAAACAAAATTCACAAGAAATTGATCTAATCCATTTATTTCTTTTTTTTTTAAATGAAATATCTGTTACCAACGCAACAATTACAAATAAATCAAAAGCACACATGCACAGTATACCTTTCCTCATTACGAAACTGAAACTTGTCATATTCGACAGCATAAGAAATTCTATGAAATTTGCTAAAATGTTATCGTTAGGATCTACATATAATTTATGTACAATTTCTGGTAAAAAAGATTAGAGATACAATTCCGTTTTGCATTCATTACTCGGATAATGGTGGATAATTGAAGTTCCTGAAAATTCTGTTAAGTGATGAGGTTCACTTTATTCTAAAGAGCAAACAAACATAATATATTGGGCCGGAGAAAGATCCCCATATTCAGAAAACAATTGCTGTTGAGGAATCAAAAAGTATCAAGGTGTTTTGCTTAACATCAATGTTCATCATTTATACTACTTTTTAGAACAAAATATATAGGCTGTTACTTGTAAATCTGGCGTTTTTTTTAATTCCTTTAGAAATGCAGATATATTCCAGATTTTTATAATCTTATTTCTTTGCAAATACAAACCGTCTTGAAGTCACAGTTTTATGCCTCTACGAGTGTACATCATCTCACAATGTTTTAATTATGAAACATCTATCGCAAAGCTCTTTTAAAGGCTGGATGAAAGATATTGGGCTATTTGAATGATTACTATTTCTCTCCTCGTAAAATTGGTATGGTTATTCAAAATGTCATATTCATCATAATAATATTTGAAGTTTAACTCACTTAATCTTTTGAAGATCAAATAGCTCTATGAAAAGTGTACTTTATAGTATATCACATGTGAGTAAATTCAAAGTGATCTGGAAATATAAGTACTAGTTTACTTTCAAATAATTTAAGCTTTTGAAATGAGTTGAAGAATTTACCCCATGCACAAAAAACCGATCTAGAAAATAATATAATTTTATCCGTCTAACTTCAAAATGTCAAAAGGCTACATTTTGCAATACATTTCTTTTCCAAATAAATATATTGTATTGCATTGTTGAATTTCTAACGCATAGAATTATTTGCTTGAGCACTATAATGGAAGATATATTGAAATTAATCTGGAATATAAGAGCCTTTTATAGGGTTATGTCACATTTATTTCTCTTTATATTTTTTCTTTAACCTTATTAATATTAAAAGCAGCTTGTAAGTAAAACCATTTGTTAATTATTTTTATCAATTGCTCTTTTACATTTTATTTGTGTAAGTTTTGTTTAAAATTATAGCTATTTACTTCCTCTTAAATAAACAAATTAGGTACCAAAAATCACCAACAACTCCTTTATCGACCAGATTATAAGAAACATTAACTAAAGAGAAATTAAAAACGCATATATAAGAAATCTTGTATAAAATTTGGCTGCTATTTACACAGCATGTAATTTTAAATCGAGAAAGATTTAAGGCAACTTCTATGAATTTCGAAAACTCTGTATGTTTTAAAAGGATGGCAATTCTTTTTCCAACGTATAAATAAATAATAAAATTTTAGTTTTAAAGCCCCATTATATTTCTTTTTAGAATGTTTATTATAATTAATATATTGGAACAATAGTTATAATAGTATAATAAAAATAGAAATATAAAGTATATGAGAATAGAAATTTAACCTGCATAAATGAACTTCATAAGAAAATTTTTGAAGAAAGTTTTTAAATATGAAAAGATTCTGTGAATCTTGTGGAAGTAAAAACTGATTCATCAAATTAAATGAACTGCAACCACCACTGCTGACAGAAAGAAACGTCTACATCTTGTATCTGAATTCTTCAGGCATTTTCATTTAGGGAAACCTAAGAAATATGTAAATTGTTAGATACATACGAGAGTATGAATATTTAGACTTTATCATTAATTTTTGCATAAAATGTTTTATTTTGCATTAAAATTGCATTATCAATTATCATTTGATAGCTTTAAATAGGAATTTCAAAAAATCTGCTACTCATCGTTCATCGTACTAAAATTTTCAATCGTACCAAAGAAAATTTATGAGTATAGATAGTGAACTTTGAATGCATGGAATTTACTTTACATTTATATATTTAATATTATGCAAAATTAGTTCTCACATGAATTTTAAATAATGTAAAAAAAGTTCGATATTCCATAATCACTTTTGAGTCTATACTGAGTCAAATATAGATGATTACCCTTTCAATAACTAATGATAAAGATATATTGAAACCATTTTTGCTAGATCACTACATTATTTTAATTTATTCACTGATATATGTATACTAACATTTAATACATATGCAAAAAGATTTATGTATACATAAGTTTTGAGCAAAAATATTTTATATTTCTCATATTAGTTGAAAAAGAAATTTTATTAGTTAAATTGCTTGCTATACAAAGTAAAAATGTGTATTTGAAGGTTATAAAAAGCTATAAATATTATCGTTATATAAAATATCCACATAATATTTGGTATTTACTTCTTAATGAATGATTTTCTTATCCCAATGTGCATCACTCATTTTTCCTTTTTGATTAATCTTCGTATAACATGGGAAATTATTTGGTTTTAATAGGATAATTATCATCCGAATAAATATAGGTATTTATAATTTTATTATATATATATATATATATATATATATATATATATATATATATATATATATATATATATATATATATATATATATATTTATATTTAATGTGTCAATCCAACACAATCGACGTAAATATTAATATGCTGGAAAAATATAAGTATCACCTTTATTTTCACATTATCTTATTTCTCTGTAGACTAAAATTATTTTCAAGAGGAAATTTAATTGTACCTTTATGTAAATTTTTATATTCAAGATTTATTATTTCTCAATAAATACCTCTTTTACATGAACACTTTAATCTATTTTATTTTTACTTTTCAGGAACTAAATATGTCCAATAGATAGAAATTAAATATATTCCAGTAATTTGCATTTTACGAGCATAAAACTTTCTTTTATAAGTCACATTAAATAAGGATTTATTTCGCATGCAAAAAAAAAATTAAAAATGTTGGTACATCGTTTTAAAGAAAATGAGCTTTATACCGGAAACTATTGAATTAAAGATGAAAATCAGCTTACAAGCAAGCAAAACAGATAAAAGTGATTTGAAATACATTCACCGTGTTTTTCGGAATTTATTTATTGTAATAAATAAACAAATACGTAGCTCATCGCATTTTAAATTCATGTCTGAAGAGATAATTGAATACTTTTTATATATTTTAATTCTTTTTGTTATCAGATACTCAAAATATTTTGCAATCTCTTCTTTCCAATGTTTAAGTAAACTTTAAAATGTGTTTTAAATCAATGCTACGTTTTTAAGAAGCAAACGCTTATAGCTTTTCATCGTTTCTAAAAGCTCTTCTTTTACAAAGAAAAACATTAAATTCTTAACATTGTATCGTATTTGATATAAGAAGACTTGAAACCTGTTAAATTTTGAATTTGCATTCAATTTCTTTAGAATGCATGAAATAATTTTCTTAGTCTTTTGCAAATGCTGAGAAATTATCTTATCAATATTTCCTCGATTCAATATTCCCAGTACTACTAAGCATACAGAACACAGATTGTTTTAAAAATTAACATTATCTCATGATTTTTTAACACTATTTATCCAAATATTGACGGTCACTTTGATGCAAGAAAGGAAAAATACAATATTTACCGGAGAAAAAAATTGTTAGTTAATTTTTTTAAAGCATTATTTAATTTTACTCGTGATCATCTTTCTACATTTAAACATTCTCTGCATCTGATCACACACACGCACACACACACATGCTTACTTCAGAATTTTCATACCATTTGCCACAAATTTATTGAGCCAAGTCACTGAATCCTCCATCTCTTTATATTTATCACTCAGAGATTTTGAACTTTGGTAAAAAGTGTAAATTGCAAGAAATACAACCTAAAATATCAAAATATTCTGTCCTCAAATTTTGCAGGAGCTCTTGAATGGTTACCAATGAAAACATGAGGTTAGGTCGCAGTCTTGAGAGAGACCAATTCTCTCAGAAAACATTTATTAACTTCTGTTTTGAAAGGTTCAATATAGTTTTCTTACTTACTCACAAGACTTTTAAGATTTACCCGCTCGCAGTGTCTTTTCTTTTGAAATCTAAGGTACTTCCTTGTTCATTTATATAATGACAGAACAGTATGGAATTTTTAACCTTGTATCTAGATGCTATAAATATTTAAATACAAGAGGTAACTAAATTGGGGAATGTGAAAGATGTTTTAGTATGTAGTAGTTGTTTCTTTTCTCAATAAACATTCCATTTAAAAATTTTTACAGTAATACGACCGTTATTTTTAAATTACAGATTTTTTCAGATTCCGAAAACCAGATTTGAGCAAAATTTATTTAAATAATAGAACTGTATATATACATCTGTAACATTTAATAAAGGAGTAATAATACTATTAGATGAAATATTTATAAATAAATATAAATGCATGGCATTAAGATGATGAAATTAAAATCATACATGTTCATTTATATTCATACTGTTCTGAAAATTTCATATATTAACTAGTGAATGTCATATATTTGAAAAGTAGTCCCTGTTTTATAAGATGTATTTATTTTCAATATATTTTTTTCTACTTTTATATAGTTGATTTATTGCTATTAATTTTACTTTAACTTATTAGTATAATTTTCCTGAAAATATATTTTATATTTTTCCTTATTAGCTGAAAATATAGCAAATAATTTGAGATTACTAGGGTTTGTGGCTTTTTTTTTTAAATTGCCGCTCTTCGCTATTGTTAATAAATGCAGCTGAATAATTACAGCTGAAAGTATTGTATATAAGAAAGTAAAAAATGTAATATTTGAAAGGAATTGATTTCTTAAGTACATTGAATGAATCATTCAAATTAATCACATTTAATTTATTTTAAAAATCAATTAATGCAGTAGAAAGAATGTATATATATATATATATATATATATATATATATATATATATATATATATATATATATATATAATAGAAATTTTAGTTTTATATAATTATTTAAACTTATAGCCAATTATATACCAGATAGGAAAATAATACAATCTTTGGAAAAATATCAAAATCTTTTTTCATTTTAAATTACATTTATTTAAAACAATGGGATTTTATTTAACAAATTCAAAGCAATAATTTCAAATAAATGTATATGGTCTGAATTAATTTATTTAAGTTCTTTAAATAAATTGTTAAAACTCCTCTTCACAAATAGTCCTAATATGTTGATTCTCAAAATTGAGATAATTAGTCATAATTTGGTTATAAATTTAGAAAAGGAAATATATAAATTTGAACTGCATATGTATGTAAGTAATTAAAACTCCTAATATTTTTTAGAGGTAGTAAAAAATGAAAATAAAGTTTTGTGTGTAAAATGTTATTTAACAAAAATTAAAGGTTTTCAAGAATTTTTTTAAAAATTTAAAATGTAAATTTCCTTACATAAAAGATTTCAATAAAACAATCATTTTTTCTAATACATCCTAAATTTTTCTAGTTAAAAATTTTTAAGCATTCAGAATTTTCTTTTTAAATAAAGAGTTTATGAAATTTGTGAGTAACAATATAAATCAAATCAAATAGATATGTATGTAGACCATTTAAAATGGAGACTTTCTTTAAGCAGATTTTGAACTAATATGAAAATATACAATAAAGTTGAGAAATAATAGAGGTTACAGAAGAAAATTTTAATAAAATACCATAGGACACACTAAATGATAACAATTTCTTTTTTGAATTTGAATAATTGGATTACCACCAATATTAAATGTAAGAGACATAAATTAAGATTTAAGGGCCATCATCAAGTACCAAGTAACCATCAATAAGAAGCAAACCATCAGGTACTAATAGGTTTTACGTATTTTTTCTTGTCAATATGAGTATGGATATATTAACTCTGTAGTTTCAGAAAAAGAGAAGTTTCAGAAGGAAGTAAAGTAGTTTCATTTTAAGGAAAATAGAAATGATATCTGAATGTTCTCAACTAAGTAGTTTATGTGACATATAGCTATTTAAAATAAACATTCTATTGGTAAAACTTAGCATGCTTTGATGTAAGGAATATTACGCCAAAGAATTGAATCTCATTTATTATATGAATCATTGAAGAACATATTTGAGAATACTGACTTAACAGAAGGCCAATTTAAAATTATTTTAGATTATTTTTATAAAATTTACATTCTACAATCAAATTTGGCACATTTGAGAATTTACTCAACCAAGATCTATGGATTAAAGTGGATTTTGAACTACCATAAAGTAAGTGTGCTCAAGGAAAGAATTGAGTTCCTTTGAGATAAGACAACGAGTCTCAATATTCTGATATTAACCCATCTTCAAATATTTAAAATTTAAATTTTCTGAATAATAATATTTTTAAGTTAATAAGAAATCAAATTTTCTTTTAACTAGATATTTCATTAATATGATACATCGAAACACTTATGTAACTATTGTTTCACTAAAATATAAAAAATTCAAGTAATTCTGTTTGGAAGATCTCTCTGTCTTTCTCTCATATGAATATAACCAATCAGAAAACATCAATGAAAAACAAATACAACATTTATAAGATTCATTACATTATTTAAATTCCTTTATTTACTTTCTAATACTACATGATTAATAAAATCAAACATAATATTCAAGGACAAAATATAACATCGCCAAATTATAAGAACTTACTTTAAAAAGGAATGCCATAAATATTAAGACTGAATTTACTATAAAATATCGTAAATATTTCCCTTGACCAATTATAAAATATATTACACAACATTCTGAAAAAAAAATTGTGATTGGGCTATGTGGCTACTGAGGAAATATCTTTGCATTCAGTTCAAGCGTGCTCTCTTATAATTTTTATTAATTATTCAAAGGTTATTCAATGCCGATGATATCATGACCCAGTCAATAAAATTTATTCATGCCTTGTGTTCTTCACATTCTTCATTAAATATACTTTTATTATACGTAAATAGCTAGCTAAGTAACATCCTTGAACAAAATGCTTATTTTTTAAATATGTTTGAGGGTACTTTTGTATGCTTCATGCATATTTTTCTTAAAATCATGAAAACCTTATAAATATAAAAATAATAGTATTGTTTTATTTATTAAAAGTAATTTTTATTTATGCCTGATTTGTCCTGAAAAATTAATATTCGTACACAAAAAGAAGAAGCAAATAAGAAATGTGTAATTACTTATAGAGTATTTATTATAACTTACTTTTTAATTGTAAGTTATATATATAATCGAATATAAAATTAATTTCTAATATAACGAGAGAGACGAGACAAATTATATGTATATATATATAATTTGTCTCATCTCTCGTTATATTAGAAATAAGTTTGATCTTCGAATATATATATATATATATATATATATATATATATATATATATATATACATATATACATATATATCTACTCTCTCTCTCTCTCTCTCTCTCTCTCTCTATATATATATATATATATATATATATATATAGTGTTTAGATTGTATAATTAGTCTCTTGCAGTATAAGTTTTTCTTGTCTCGTTATATTAGAAATAAACTTTATCTTTTATTTTATAATAATAACATCTCATGAAAATAATCCCATAACTTAGCAGTTGTCTTTGTTGAAAAAATTTTTCACCAGTGTTTTTCATTAACATCATGAATTTTTATAATAAAAGTACCTCATTATCAGAGTGGTTCAAATGAATTCCTACGGTACTAGTAGCAATGTTTCAAAAATCAACTTATTCAATTTTCCTCCCTCCAAGCAAGAACACCTAGACAAATTACCAAAAAGTTACTTTCCTCCAAGGAATATAACTTTATTTCTTTTAAGCTGAATATAATGTAAAAACGGAATATGTGATAAGAAATATGTGATAATATGATGAATATGTTGAATTATAAACAAAGAGATTGCAGACATAAAACAACCTCCTATATTTCCTCAGTTTAAAGAATTAAAAAAAATTGTTCTCTAACTTTTTTATTAAGTTGAGTCACAATCCAATAAAATTTCAATTTCTCTATCATGAATTAAACTTTATTTTTACTATATTCGAACACCACATCCAAAGTAAATGTCCCAATTTATCGGCCTTTATATTTCTGCGTCAAACTTTTCCTCAGTTTGAAAGCTGAATATAAAGCAAGCAAACTTCAAACTTTTCCTCAGCTTTTTTATCTTTTCACGAAAAGATAAAATAAGTTTGGAAAAGTTTGAAACAAAGTATTTCGTAGGAGATTCCTAATTTTGTCATTTAAAATTGAAAGTAAAAGAAAATACAACAGAAGAATAATTATTTTCGTTCATGGCTAATTTATTATTTATTAAAAAATCTTTTAATACGTGAAAAGATCGTTTAATGAAGTACAGCATAATTGTTCGTACTCTTAAGTCTGTGAAAATTTTTCAGTGAAAAATCTAACTATACAAAATTCATAGTAATAAATCCTAAAGTTGTCTGCTAAATTAATCAGCAAATATTTCAGAAAACAAATGCTTTACTTGTGAAATACTTCAAAATAATTTATGTATAGCAATATGTTCTATAATACCTAACATTTGAACAATATATTAGAACAAATAATTTAATACGAAAACAAAACAAATTTTAAATTGTTTTATCAAATTTTTTATTTCTAGCTGTAACAGTCTCAGGTTCTATAAAAGAATTGTTAAGCCCACATTAGAAACATCTATTTTTTTGGAAATTAATCTATTAAAAAATCTATTTAGTTCTGTTAAAATGTGTATGTTTTTCTACTTCTTCAAAATCAATAGCTCTCTTGCTTCAAAATCACGTGTATATGAATATATATCATTTCTAGCAAAACGTTTACTATGTTTTGTTTAAAAATTCATCACCAAAGTATTTTAAGTGAATTTTAAGGGTTATTAATTAAGTTTTGTATGAAAAATATTGGACTAGTATACTGGATTTTGAATATTTTTCGAAACTTTTTGTAAAAATGTTACTAAATTAAAGAAGTGTTAATTTACTGATTTTGACATACCATTCTGTTAAATTTAATTTCTGCTTCCTTAAAAAAATTGTTTAAAAAAAAATCATAAAGGCTGGTTTACGTGAAGCATAAATAGAGGCATTCATAATAGAGGCAAATGAAAGTATTTAGCCCAAAAAAATTAGTTATAAATAAAGTTTTTGAAACAATTCTTATTTAGTATTTTTAATACTTGGATATTTAATTATTAAATTAGTTATTTTAATATATTCCAAAATTTATTTGAGAGAAATTTAAAATTTTCTTTTGTGCAATTTGAAATTTATTATTGAGAGCATTAAAAAAAAACATTCTGTGCCTTTTGCCAACTATATGTACTATTATTCAATATTTTATTCCTTAAAAATAAAATAAAATAATATTGCACTTACATCACAAAAATATGCAATAAGAGATTCCTAGCAACTACATTCACATGTTCTGATTCATTGCGAAAATTTTTTAAAACTAACCAAATGTTTCTTTGATAAATTAAATTAAATCTGATTCACCAGAAACTAATTTTGTCACTTTTGTGTACAAAAAGACGAACTTTTTTCTCTTTAAATAGTTCATACTTATGAACAAAGGCGAATAATTTTGAATTTCACATATTTATTATGAAAGCTCAAAGGTAACTCCATTAAATACATCATCATAAGTTTGGTGTCTGTTCACAGATTCGCAAAAAATAAATAACAAATATTTATTACTATTATTATTAAAAAATAAATAATATATTTATTATAATATATATATATATATATATTTATTATATATATATACATACATATATATATATATATATATATATATATATATATATATATATATATATATATATATATATATATATATATATATAAAAGTTTTAACATAAAGTTTTTTTCTAGTAAATTGTAAGGAATACAATACTTTCGTAATCCACAATTCTATTACCTTAATTACAGTCAGATGATCATAGAAATTTCACTGCTTAAAAATGGTTCAAAGCATAAAATAAAGTAAAACTGATTTGAACGTATGATAAGGAAAATGCTTTGAAACTGTGCAGAAATAAATTAAAAATATTTAAATTGAAACGAATACCCTCAGAACAAAACCAAACATTTAAGAAATAATTTAGAAAAAAATGTTTAGCAAAATTCATTAAATGTAAACTCTGAATTCTGAATTAGAACAATATGTTCAAATAAAAGCAAATTATTTAATTTTTCATTCAATCAAAGTGTTAAGAACAAAATGAGAGAGGTATAAAATAAATAAAACTAATAAAACCTATAATAACTTTTGCAAAGTTATATAAAAGCAAAGACAAAAATATGTCAGTACACTAATCCCTAAAGCATAGAAATGAGGGAAAAAAACCTTAATTATATTAAGAACATTTTTCTTTGAGAATATATTTGCAATAGAATTTTGAAATTTTAAACTTCCTCAAAATGTAACATTAAAAAACTACAAATTTTGTTCAAATTAGATTTATTTTCTAAAATTCCGGTATCATATGAAATTATTGATCAATAACTAATTAGGTTTATTTAAAAAAGTTTCCCAAATCATGTAGCATTTTTTTTTCCAAAATATTCCTGTTTTGGAAATATAAAATAATAATGTTCTATATTTAAAATATTGAAACATTTTAAACATAGCATTGGGAATACAGTTAATATAAATAGAAAGTTATTTTGTGATAAAGGCAAATATATTTTATAAAATAAGGATATCGTTTAATGCAACTGAAAACCAACTCGTTAAAATATAGGATTTTACTAAGAACTGTTAGTAGATATCATAGTCTTGTTTAAAGCAAAAAATTCAAAGGAACAATTTTACCATTCTTATCAACCAAAAAACCAAAAAAATGAGAGATTTTTCTCAGGTTTTGGCTAGTGAATTCGTCAATATAAATATTTTAAAGTTTTCTTTTTGTTTAGCTCTCTTCTTTTTAAAATGTGAAGCAGCCTTGTTTTATATGAAAACGTCGTGCATTTGTTTCCAGAATAACAATGATAAGATGCTCTTTATTTTTGATTACTGTAATTCATTTTGACTGTAATTCAGTTTGAGTCAACATTTTGGTACATTCTCATATATATTTGAGTCATCAATTGATCGCTCATATAAATTTGATAAAAGGACTCACGTCAGAAAGATTAAAAATTGCTGTTTCTTAAATATAATATAAAAGTATTTAAATAATAATATGCAAACAATAAAATATTTTTTATATAAAAGGCTATTACATTAAAATATGTTATATTAGTATAGTTTAGAAATTAAAAATTAAAATTCTAGAAATATTTTTTCTCGTGAACAGTAGTTTGTAATGATGATAGATTTTTCGAATGTAGAGTATTTTGTGCTAATTTCAGGACACCACTTTTCAGAGTGAAATGCCTCGTGTTTGATTCCTGCCATTGTAGAATTGCAGGTGATGCATGTTTCACAGATGCATATTCCATTCACCTCTGACAAGTTTGTACATTTGGTGTTTTGCTGGTTTTCACTAATGCGATCCATGTCTGCAATGTTTTCCACGTTGTTGCCTGGTGAAAATTTGTTGTGATGCTTCGTGTAAGAAGGAGAAATGCGTACCAGCACGTTTCTGACTTTGATAAAGGTCAAATTGTAACGTACCGGGAATGCGGTTTATCTTATCGCAGTATTGCTGCTCTCGTCGGTCGAGATACAATGACTGTTAGCAGAATATGGAATCGATGGGTTCAGGACGGTAATACGGAACGCCATGCGGGATCTCAACGGCCACCTATCACTAGCAGCCGAGAAGACAGGCATATTATCCGCATAACCGTAATGGATCGTGCAACCATGTCACTAGCCGTAAGTCAAGGAACGGGGTCGTTTGGAAGACAACAAGTGTCTGCACGAACAGTTCGACGACGTTTGCAGCAGCATGGACTCTCAGCTCGGAGACCATGGCTGCGGCTTCCCTTGACGCTGCATCATAGACAAGAGCACCTTCAATGGTGTGATCAACGACGAACCTGGGCGCACGAATGGCGAGACGTTATCTTTTCAAATGAATCCAGGTTCTGGGTACAACCTCATGTTGATCGCATCCGTGTTTGGGGGCATCGTGGTGAACGCACACTGGCAACGTGTATTCGTTCTCGTCATACTAGCCCATAACCTGGCGTGATGGTATGGGGTGCAATTGGATACACGTCTCGGTCACCTCTTGTTCGCATTGACGGTGATTTGAACAGTGCACGTTACATTTCTGGTGTGTTACGACCCGTGGTTCTATCCTTTATTCGAGCCCTGCGAAACCCTACGTTTCAGCAGGATAATGCCCGACCGCATCTTGCCGGTACTGTACGGACCTTCCTTGATACGGAACATGTTCGGCTGTTGCCCTGGCCAGCACGTTCTCCAGATCTTTCACCAATAGAAAACGTCTGGTCAATGGTTGCCGAGCGACTGGCTCGTCACCAAACGCCAGTCACTACGGTTGATGAACTGTGGCATCGTGTTGAAGCTGCATGGGCATTTGTACCTGTACATGCAATCCAATCTCTGTTTGACTCATTGCCCAGGCGTATAACTGCTGTTATTACTGCCAGAGGTGCTTGTTCTGGGTACTGATTTCTCAGGATCTATATATCCAGCCAAAATTTTTGAAAATTTAATCATTTGTTATTTCTAGTATAATATATTTGTCCAATAAATATCATTTTTATCCGCATTTCTTTCTGTTGTAGCAATTTTAATGTCCAGTAGTGTATATATATATATGCGTGTTCGTGTGTCTTAGACGTATTTTAACATTTTTATCATACTGAATGAAGAATTTAATATATCAATGTTCGGCAAGCCTAATGATTTTTTTATTCAAATCAATATAACTTTTATATTGATTTGAATTGAATATGTTCATATTATGTACATTACACATATTTACTTTTAATTGTCTCGTACATTTTCTTTTATCTAGTTTCAACTTTACATTTAACTAGAAATCTGTTTTCATACACTAACAATTATAATAATCATTAATTATATATTAATATGTATTATTAATTAGATGCTAACAGTAAGTTTCAAGTTGAATGGCACACCCATATTTCTTATGTGCCTGAGCTAAACCTCTTTACCCAGTGGATAGCACTACATGAATTGATAACTATAGTTATTATTATCTGATATAAAGTTAAGAAATTTAAGACAGAATTGAGTATTAAAATGCTAATTAATAAATATTTATCGTATTAAAGTTACTAAATACTATGTACAACTTTGAGTTATACATATTCTATGGACAACCACAAATAACGAAGTTCATTTGGAGTAATTTGGAATTAGGATATCTTGGCTATGACTAGAGAAGCCCCAAAACCACCACATTTGAAAATCCTATGGGATTTTTGGCCAGGGAAAGACATCCAAATAGATGGTACTTTGAGAAGAATATGCTTAAGTTTCTTGAAAGTTAAGAATTGGAACACAATTACCATGGATAAAAAATGTTGATTATGCGTAGAGAACAGAATTACCATGGATAAAAAATGTTGATTATTTGAGGCAGTCAAGATCTGCAAGGGGTTCGCAAAGTAGTAAGGAATGAAAATTAGTAAATTGATTTTTGAATCAACTGAGTTAAAATATGATAAGAATAATAATCGGTATTAACACAAGTCTCTTAAATTTAAAAGAAATCAGTAAAAATCTATTGGTAAATGAGAATAATTTACTTCAGGAACATAAATTCTCATCTTTTTTTAAGCATATAGATAAAGATTCTATGCATTTTTGTAAATACATATTTATTATTTGAAACATGTTCTCATTTTGATTAGAACAACAACTCACGAGTCGTTATTTTTTTATCTTAAGCGAAAAAATCGAAGTTAAGAAAAAATATTTGAATTAATATGATAAACTAATCTATGGTAGTTAAACATTGATTTTAGTTGTAAGTTGTAGATTAGTTTGATGAAGACACAATCAAATACCTTGTAAATGCAAAGCATTTTAATCATTAAAATTTAGAATTTTTTAATATGTTAAGTATATTAATGGAGTTTCTATTTTATTTTTTTTTAAAATTTACTTTAATAATTTGAAAGAGAAACTGAGCTTTTAAATCTGATTTTGTTTTCTATACTTACAGTAAAAACTTCTTCATTCATATTCTAGTAAGATAAATTAGCTAAATGAAATAATACGGGAAAAATTTAGGAAAGTATGCACTTAATAAGATTGCATTGAAGAATATAAATAACAGAATTATATGTAAAAGAATATCAATATTGCAAATTAGAATAATATAAGGCATTGGAGTTTGGTGTAAAACAATAAAAGACATAAAAGAAAAATGATAGGTTTTATAACAACTCAAAAAATGTCAAAAATTTTAAAGATGTATGGTAACAAGTGCTTAAGAGGTATGGCATCCGATTAAAATAATTTTAATTCTGATAAATATTACTTTCATATATGTACTGTTACCTTCAAGAACATAAAAAAATGAACTTTGCATGAAAACTTAGAAAAACGAAATGCTTTTAATAATGCAGCTATATGTTACAGTAGAAAAATGAAATTTTTTGTTAAAATGTGATAATAAAATATGAATATTATAAATAAAATAATTTTATTTAAATAGGTTGTGTTTTATACAAATAGAATTTATATGCAAAACAGTAAAATATTCCATACAAACTTTGTCATTTTATTAGGTTTAACCTAATTAGACTTGATTCTATCACCTTTATTTTTTCTAGAGATTAGTTAGACATCAAAGTTAATTGGAAAAGTGCAATCTATTGAATACTTTTACATCTACGATATTCCATGAAAGAAATGAACTGCTTTCTAGACTTATTTATTTATCATTGAAAAAAATTCATGAAAAATTATTATCTTTAATTAACAAAACTTTTATTAATTCAAATAATGTAAAAATGATTATATTTTATAAAT
The DNA here is from genome assembly GCA_030067965.1 of Latrodectus elegans. Classification (NCBI taxonomy): domain Eukaryota; kingdom Metazoa; phylum Arthropoda; class Arachnida; order Araneae; family Theridiidae; genus Latrodectus; species Latrodectus elegans. The sequence goes on from CM057817.1 coordinate 30,381,382, forward strand.
TCATGATTGCCTGTTTACTTTAGTTTTAAGATAAAATAAATTTACATAATTGTTTTATCATACTTATTTTCAGAAGTAGTTCAAGTTCTGGATGTATTTTATTTGCCAAATATAAAAAAATATTAGAAATGCTGTAATTGTAGCATAAAAAACTTCCTGCATAAATACAACTCAATTAACTAAGCAATATATATACAAATGGGAAATGTTTTGTTTCTGTGACGAACCGGGTAAGAACATTACGAAATAATTTAACATAATTTTCCCAATCATAATCTTATAAGAATATCGAGACCAAATAAAATGCTCATTATTAAATAGGTCTCATAAAATATTTGCGTTACGAAGTCACTATTCGTAAATATTTGTTAATAATAAGTTTATAAAATGCAAATAGAGAAAATACAATTAGTTGTAAAAAGGATGGTTTTGAAATAATGCCAATATAAATCTTTTGAAGCACTGTTTAACAAAAATGTCTTTTTTAAATATTTACATGCAGAAACTTTATAACTATGTTTAATTAAATTTTTATACATCCTTTAGAAACACATCTTTTTTAACAATGCTTTTAATATTTAGATATTTTTTATAAACATTATGTTAATTTTCTTACATGGCGATGAAAAAATTTTTTTATCCTAGAAAAGAAATTATAATTTTTAGTGGTCAATATACTGAATAATAATCTACGAAAATAAAGTATACCTTTTATCTCCCTCTTAACGCCTTAACTAAATTATCTCATTAATATATTTTAGAAGAGAAACATATATATAAATGCATAAAAATAGCGATTAATATGAAAGATAATTTCATAGTTTTATTTAAAAACACTTCTTGTAGATTTAATTAGTAAATTGTTGTAACGTTTTGAAAACTTTATGTTATTTTAAGAAGTACAAAATACTCATTAAAGCAGTGATGGAAGCATTAATTAAAAAATTTCTTATGTCTAATATTTATTAAGACAATATTATCTTTACCAAACCATTATTTTAAACATAATTAGAAAATATTGTATAAGTTGCGATTAAAAAAAATCTAATCATTATTAAAATTTTTAAGCATTATATAGTAACTCCATAATATGAATTTTAATTTTGTAGCATAGTAGTATATAGTAATTCTCTTGAGACTTTAAAATATGAACCTTCAAAATTTACTTTCTTGTATGGTAAGATGCAGTTTTTTTACAATTAAGTAAAGTATTAAATATGAATTTGATTTCCTTAAATTTATTTTGTCTTTATAACAATAAAAATTTATAATTCAATATAACTGTTTTAGAACATTACAAAATGTACTACATGCAAATAATTGTAATTAACATATATATTTTTTAAATACATAATTTTTTAATATATAAGTCAGTTTTCTTTTCGAAGGATAACAATGTTTCGGACAAACATTATTCCTTCAAATTATCTTTATCAGTGAGAAAAAACTTATTTAAGATCATAAAAAATGGGGTTAAGTACAAATATTTATTTCAGACATATTTGGTTCCAGTTTTCTTTAAAAAGTTATGTCGGAAAATTATTTGAAACAAAAATATAAAGCACAACTGAAGATAAACTTAGCTGCCAACTATAAAGATAAATACTTTTATATTCTTTATTTCATAGTTTTAAATGAAAAAATGAATTCATATATTTAATTCATTCTTTCATTCATAAAATATGAATTATATTCTTTAATTCATAATTCATGAATGAGTTGATTTAAAATATATATAATATCAATTTCAATTTTTAGTAATACAATAATTTTTCCCAAAAATTCGGACACTACTTATAACTTCTTCTAGTATAGCTGTGTGAATGTGTGCGTTGCATGAAGGAAATTTTTTATTTTACTTTTTAAGTATATATAATTTTTGAAATATGAAAGAGTAGTCTTTACCTACACTTTGTGTAACAACCTGTCTCATCTAAAGGTATACTTTCTTAATTCGGAAATCATTATTTTTATTAAATATAAAATAGGATAACAAGATTTTTTTATTTTTTATCATTTTGCTCTTAAAAATATTTATCTTAATTACTTATAAACATAAAGATTATTATATATACTACTTAAAGTAAAAATATACAAAAGTATACCATTTTAAATAAATAAAAGTAAATAATGAAAATAACTTTAGTCAAACTAAGCACAATTTAAATTTTGTTTAATGAAACTAATAACTTTTTTTTTAACAACCTAGATCTTTAATGACCATATTTAGAGTGGTTTTATAATGAAGCATGTATAAGCTTTTAGATTAATATAATGAAACAGTTGGAGAAAGTCAAATTTATGACTGTTATTACATATATGCTCTGTAATATTTTTAAATTCTTTTACTTTCTCTTCCTTGAGAATTATTTTTTGTGATTATTAATGTATTTATTTGTTTGTACCTTAATAGGTAGAAATGTCTCATTAAATTAAACTTACACATCTCTCACAATGTATTCATTAATGAGTGTGTGAAAATACATTTCTAGAAAGGATATACATATGCGATCACTGACAAAGACGCACAGGTTATAATTGAAAATGAAGCTAATGTTGCCTTTGCAAAGCTGGTTGCAGGATTTTTTACAACATCTTAAATCTTTAATGACCATGTTTAGAGTGGTTTTACTTTGAGGCTTGTGTTTGAGCTGTTAGATTAATATAATCAACATATAACTTGAAATATTCTTCATACTCTCATATGATGAAAGTCTGGTTTGTATGGAAAAAGTTATAAAAGAATCGGAATCACAGCAAGAATCCACACTTGCAATATGAATTGAATTAACAAGCTAGTCTAATGATTAAGATGAATAACTGATTATTTGAACTGTACGAAATTACTGATTAGAACTGTACATATTTCATTAATCAGTTTGGTAGGATATATCCCACTAAATGTAATGTTGTTGACTGAAAGATCATTGAATGTTTTCTTATGAATAAACTTAAGCGATTTTGAATCAAACTAATCCACACTAATAAAATTATGTGCTTTATTGTTAATACAGAAATAACAGAGGTTTGTGATAAAAGTTATTATTTTACTATCTTATTGCGAGAAGTTTAAAACACTGATAGTTTAAGAATATTAAAAAAAGTAAATTGTTTTATAAAAAAAGAGTTTACATTAACTAAGTATGATTAAATAATTAGTTTAGTTTAAATTTTAATCTTTTCTACAATTTGCGTGTCAACATAAGAATAAATTGATTGCAAATGAAGTATTCTCTCCAGAAAGTTTTTAATTATTTTTGACGGAATGTTCTTAAGAGAAGTCTTAAGAGTTATTTTTTGATTTGGGATTTATTTTTAAATGGTATGTAAGACAATTTACTTTAATTTTTATTGAAAATTTTTGTTTTCCTTTTTTAATTTTTTTAAATAGAAAACTAATGTTATCAATTTGTAAATCAGAAAAAAGTTTTCAATCATCATAGAATCTTAATCAGAGATTTAAGCTTGATGTTATCTATATATTTTCAATAAACAAAATCAATTAATTTGTTACAGTATCGTTAAACATAAATGAGATTTAAGCCTACTTTATTTTAGAATGCTATATTATTCATGTACTTCCTAAAATTAACTTCTATAATCTGATATGAGATGTATGAAAATACAGCTTTTTCATTGCATTTATATATTTATTATTGCTTATTGATTAAAGATTAGGACTACTTGATGGATATTGATGTGATTGCGGTATCTATAAGTACCACTTAAGCGAAATAGTACATTAATTTAAATTATTCTCAAATGATAAGATCAAAATTTGGCACACAACTTTTCCTTTAAATGAATAAATGGTTTACAAAGAAGGAGTAAATTCGAAAATTATATGATATATATATATATATATATATATCTTCACGATGACCTCCAATTCAAGATTGGACTTTCTTTTTAGAATTCATAAGTGATTTTTTTCTTATCTTTCGGGAAGTGTAAGCATTAAATAGATACTTTTGCAAATTTTTTGCTATAAATAAAAACAAAAAAATTAGAAAAATAAATATTATGCAGAGACATATATTGATTAAATAGGGTAAACTAATTATCATTTGACCAAAAGTGTTTCGATATGTCAGACAAAAAGTGTTTCCAATAACTATTATTTTACATAAATATTTTACTTTATTCCGCATATATATTTCAGAGTTAGATATTAATTTATTCACATTTATAATACATAAATATTTCATAAGTCTGCGACATATCTGAATTTTTTAAATAATCATATAAGAAATAAATAAAAGGAACTCTTTGATAGAATTTATAAGTAGTAATTAGTATTTTGATTTTTGTGATAAGATTAATCATACACCGATAACTGCATTCGAAAAATGCGCATTAAATTATCGTGACTTCTAAGTATCAAATAATTAATAAAATTTGGAACTTTTAATTATTTACCACTTACAGAGAATTTGTAGAATGTATTCTTTTTATAAGAATGTAAGTTAAATATTATATTGAAATTTATATTTTAGTGAAATATGCCATAAGTAACTGCCCTTATATAAAACATATTTTGTTTCATAAATTTAAAAAGTAAATTTTGTAATTTCATGATTTTCTTATAAGTGCATTCTGATTTTGTTCAGAAACATAGCTTGTAATAACAATTTTCCTTTTAGACATCCATTAATAAGGATGTGCTATATTTTAATGAATACTTACCAATTTTCTAAAAGAAGCAGATTACAGTTAAATTTTACTGCTGAAGAGTATTTTATACTTAATAAAAGACAATATAATTCAGTTATGCATTTTATATGACAAATAATTGTTTTAAAGATTGATTATTTTACCTTATAAATTTATGTAACTGTTTGGAGTGATAAGCAAAAAATGTTAAATTTATGCTTTCAAAGTATACTTAAAAGAGTTGCAATGAACTCGGTAATTTAAGAAAACTCTGAGGAAAACCCAGATTCGTTATTTAAATAATTGAAAGACAGAGATCAATTCAAAACAAAAATACAATAAAATATATTATTATGATATTATTATTACAAATATATTATAATTAATAATTTACTATAGCAAATTCATTACAAAGGTATTTACATTTATAATTAAAACATTCTTGATTAAATAATTGAGAAGATTCTAACATTATTGTTATTTTTATGATATTTACACAATAATCAAAGTGACCAGAGGGATTGTGAACGAGAGATCAGACTCACCCGTTTTAGAAGTAGTATTGTGGTGTCTGAGACTTCGCCGCTCTCCGGTGTCGATGATTCTCTTTTTTCATCCACTTCCCGTCCTCTACTCAGCATCTCCGCTTTGCATTTCTATTCGCTGATATCTCCGCATCTTACTTGGCTTGCTGCTCAGTATACCTCTTTTCAGACTTTGTCACCTCTTCTTTATCTATTTGTCGGACATCTGCATTCCCATTCAGAACAGGCGAGGCAGGACTTCTCCAGGCCAGTGCAATCATACTCCGTTTACGCCTTTTCTTTGTCGGGCATCTCTGGGGCTTCAGTGTGTGAGGGCTTTCTCTGCCTTGTGTGTCTGAGGGATTTCTGTGTGTGTTAGGACTTTTTCTGCCTTGCATGTCTAAGGGACTTCTGTGTGTGGGGACTTTCTCTGCCTCTATTCTATTCTTAGATGCAGTTTTTAAATTCTCATCTTTGCTCCTCCTCTTTACACAATTGGTTTTCCAAAGTTCCATATAACGTTCAACACTCCTATGCTATAGGTCAGAAATCTCTCCCCCTTAATCCCGACTTGTCAGATATAGAAACAAAACACAAACTTCCCTTGCAGTCTTCACACGATCATCCATCCCTTCCGAAAGGAAGAATTTATTCCTTTATTGCACTTGGTTCCTTGTGCCAATTTTTATTGCAACCTTTCCTTTATACTATTACAGCTTAGTTTGAAAGGAAAAGAAGAAACTCTTGAAATTAAAGTGCAATAAAAATATACATATCTGTTTTCTCAGGGTTTGGCTATGTCGTTTTACACTACGACAAGAGTTTCTAAAATTTAGAATTACTTTTTTTATCAGCAAATAACTTTTACTCAAGAAAATAAATTACTTGGTTATTGATAAAAAGAAAGGCGAGTTCTTCGTAATTTTGTATGGTAGAAATAAAAATTTATTGAATAATTATGATCTGATATTTCATAGAGAAATAAGTTTATTATACGAGAAAACTGTGCAAGCTCTTTTTCAGCATTTCATCATTTGTTTGCTTTAATCACTATACATATGAAATTTCTTTTTCATCAAATTGATATAAAGTATGAAATTTTTTAAGAATATCTGATGGTCTGAAAAATAAAGTCGACTTTTTCGATACTATGTACTTTTTATTTATAAGTATCTTATATAATATCAAAATAGAGTTTTGGCTTTATTGTCCTATTTTTGTATAGATGTTGAGACTAATGATAAAAAAGATTTATATTACTTTAAAATTAAAAGAAAATATGATAAAAATTTTGTGTATTCTGGAAATTATCATACCTCAAGCATACTGAGACAGTTAGAGGTAAAATCCTTGCAATATTATCACTTGTTTTCTTTCTGTACATTATAATCACTAAACGTGAACATTTTAAATGAGTTTTGCTATTGTTGAACAAAATTTCTCAATTCATTTTATCTCAGAAATTATCAGTTTAATTGCCGGCCAAGTTGTCTAGTGGTCACCGTGCCTGAATGCGGATAGAGAGGTTCTGGGCTCAAATCCCGGTTCAGACATGGATGTACTTTCTCTCTCTATCTATCCTGTCTTTGTCCTTTACATGTGTGAATGAATGGTTTCCTACCCTATAAACGGGTCCCTATGGCATGTGTGTATACAGAAGAAGTCAGACTCCACAACAAATGCGGTTGTGTTGGAAAAGTGGAGCAGCGCATCCCAATTTGCCAGCCTAACTGGCACACGATAAAAACAACAACACCAGTGTTCTTCAGTGAATTGCACGATACTCTTAAGTTCTTCATTTATCAATGACGATTAATTCTTATCAGTATATGCTTTTGTAATTAATTTCTTTATGAAATAAACTTATGATTGCATTCATGCATTATTTTAGAGATTATTTTGAATGTAATTTTATTTCAAACTATACAAATAAAAAAAATAACATGTGCTTTTGGTGTTTAATAGATTTGCAAAGTTTTGGATCTTTTTTTCTTATAATTAAGAAACTAAAAATTATTTTAAAATATTATCATGAATATTATTACACTACTGGCCATTAAAATTGCTACACCAAAAAGGCGACATGCTACAGACGTGAAATTTATACGAAAGGAAGCAGGTGCTGTGATATGCAAACGATTAGCTTTTCAGCGCATTCAGTCAAAGCAGGTGCCAGTAGTGACACTTACATTGTGTTTAAATGAGGAAATTGTTCAGAAGTTCCTCATACACAAATTGCATTTGAACGTTGTTGTCTGGTGAAAAGTTGTTGTGATACCTCGTGTAAGAAGGATAAATGCGTACCAGCACGTTTCTGACTTTAATAAATGTCGAATTGTAGCGTACCGGGATTGCAGTTTATCTTATCGCAGTATTGCTGCTGGCGTCGGTCGAGTTTCAATGACTATTAGAGGAATATGGAATCGATGGGTTCAGGACGGTAAAACGGAACGCAATGCGGGATCTCAACGGCCACCTATCACTAGCAACTGAGAAGACAGTCATATTATACGCATGGCCGTAATGGATAGTGCAATACAATACGCTGGGTCATATACAAGAGCGACTTCAATGGTGTGATCAACGACAAACCTTGGCGCACGAATGGCGAGACGTCATCTTTTCAGATGAATCCAGGTTCAGTGTACAGCATCATGATGGTCACATCCGTGTTTGGCGGTATCGTGGTGAACGCACAATGGCAGCGTGCATTCGTCATCGTCATACTGGCCCATAACCTGGCGTGATGGTATGGGGTACCAATGGATACACGTCTCGGTCACCTCTTGTTCGGATTGACGGTGCTTTGAGCAGTGCACGTTACATTTTTTGTGTGTTACGACCCGTGGCTCTACCTTTTATTCGAGCCCTGCGAAACCCTACGTTTCAGCAGGATAATGCCCGACCGCATGTTGCCGTTATTGAACGGACCTTCCTTGATACGGAACATGTTCGCTGTTGCCCTGGCCAGCAGGTTCTCCAGATCTTTCACCAATAGAAAACGTCTGGTCAATGGTTGCCGAGCGACTGGCTCGTCACCAAACGCCAGTCACTACGGTTGATGAACTGTGGCATCGTGTTGAAGCTGCATGGGCATTTGTACCTATACATGCAATCCAATCTCTGTTTGACTCATTGCCCAGGCGTATAACTGCTGTTATTACTGCCAGAGGTGGTTGTTCTGGGTACTGATTTCTCAGGATCTATATATATGCAGCCAAATTTTTTGAAAATTTAATCACTTGTTATTTCTAGTATAATATATTTGTCCAATAAATATCATTTTTATCCGCATTTCTTCCTGGTGTAGCAATTTTAATGGACAGTAGTGTAGCTTGTGTCAATAATAAATTGAATTGAATTCATTGGAGACAAAGAGAAAGAAATGGCTTGTAATTAATAATATATTTTAAACAAAATTTCAATATGATTTTTCATTCTCATCAAATTTACTGGAAACAAAGCTCTCTTTATTTTTACAGAGTGGAAATGATTTCAAATCTTCCAGCCCAACAGAGTGGAGTATACCGGAGACGTACACTCCTTCCCAAACGATAATTTACCTGATAACCTTAAGGGAAAATTCTTAAAGTAATAATATATAATTAATAGAAAATTAAAAGTTTATTTCGAATGCAAATATATCGTTTGCATATTTCTAAAAAAAAAGCTCTAAGAGTACGGTGCTTTTCCTTAAAATTAAATGCTCTCTAGTATTTACGTTTCATGTATATTATATTCTTCCTTTACATGCAACTAACAAAGAAAATTATATTCTTATCGTTCAGAAAAAAATATTTATATATAAAGTACAATAAATTATTAACTTATCATAAATCATAAGTATTTATTCCATAGATCCAAAAATCTTTATAATATTATTCCATTAATATTTTAATAGTATCAATAGGCTCAAATTGAAAAGCACTAAACTGTTTATTTTAAAATTTTTGTTATACATTAAGTAAGTTGATAAGGAAAAAATAAAAATTATAATATTAGTATTTTGCTTAGAAGCAGTTTTCATTCTTCATATTTAAATAAAATTATATTGCCTTATTAAGACTCAATTGCACATATATATATATATATATATATATATATATATATATATATATATATATATATATATATATATATATATATATATATATATATATATATATATATATATATATATATATATATATATATATATATATAATTATACCAAGAAATAATATTTGAAATTTCATAGTTAGCATTATGAAATGGAAGTATATAAATGAGCATGACTTTCAATCCATTTTAAAATAACTCAAATATACTTAAAAATTATCCATAAATGAAATACTTTTTGTTATTTTAAAATTTACATTATCAGTGGAAGAAAAGATGCATTTTTACAATTTAAGAAAATTTTAGATTTTTTTTTTAAATTTCTATTTGGTTTAATAAATCAACAATTTATAAATTAAAGACTCTAATAAAAATGCTGTTTATCGGTTAAATTTGTAATAATGGGATTAATTATCGTAAGAGAACTAAATGGGTAACACATCTTTCCACACGTTTATTTCATGTTTTAAAATTCAAAATTTATTAGAGCATTAGTTTTATGTATTTATTTTGTATTTTGTTTTACACAGATTGCAATTACTGCAATTAACTGCTGGTACTGCAAGTTAAATTTGACTAAAAATTTTTATATATATATAATCAAATCATTTAAATAAAATGATATAATGTTGCTTGCTATCATTCACATGCAACAAGTCTAAATACTACTTTTAAAATATGTTTATGTTCAAAAGAGAGAGTAAAGTAAATTATGTGAACAATTTCATTGCATGGATACATTAAAAGTATGTTTTATCAATAAATTTCATAACTCATTTCTGTTTGATAATATTTCTTGACCAATTACTCTATGATATGATAAAATATTTGTAAAATTCAGATAAAATTGTAATTGTAGTCGGGACATCCTTAATGGGGCCAACACCTACAGTGATCTCTTGTAGTTTATCTGTTTTCACGACTGAGGCCGCGGGACATCATATGTTCCAGGTTAGGTGTGGTCAACCTAACTTGAAACCCCGTCAGGTTTAAGTTTCCGAAAACACTTGATACTCAATTTTATTCACCCACTGAAGGGATGAAAGGGTGAGTCAGCCTTTCCCAGTCTGAGGATTGAACCTCGGAATTCTGCTATGGAAGTGCGAAGTGCTATCACTATGCCACCAAGCTTCATCTTTCCAATTATTAATTTCAATTATTTTTATTATACTTTAATCTATGAAACTGCAATGTATCAACATATCATAATAAAAATTAAATATTATAATATAAATACGAGTATATTTAATTATTATTTAAAAATTAATCAGCCAATAGTTTTATTGTAAAAAATTTAAATCAGATTAATCTGATGAAATGAATTTTCAAAATTTATAGTTAATCCATTTATTTTTATAATTCTCCAGTTGTGTTTATAAAAAGGTATGCAATTCAAGGACACAGTCCTCGTAACAATTATCCTGTGCTGCATTCACTTGACACACTTAGCTTTTTCAGCATGTTGGTCTAATACCTTTGATAAACAGATGCTGATCCATTATTTCTTTTATGTATATTCTTCAACTGTGTTCTATGAAAGATGGAAGCGCGTTTTAATGACTGTAAAAAATGAGAGTTGCTAAAGTGGTATATAAATCTTACCACTATAATAATTCATTTCTGGATTTAACCTATAATGTACAAGACAAAGCTACCATTCACTAATATTTGTAATTAATTTCACTAAAACTATAAGAATCTTTTTACTGCTACTAACAGAAAAATATCATTTTTTTATTATATATAAATCTCTATTTTTGAATTACTTCATTTAAAAGCATGAAAATTCCTTGTAAAGCATCGTGTACCTGTTTCAAGGAACATAATGTTTTTTGTATGTTAAATCATGAAATAGAAACCTGTAGATATTTAGATATAATGGAAGCTAAATACAATAATATAATGTCTAGAAAAACTTTAATTAACTAATAATATTGTATAAATAATGAATTCCTGCTTGGAAATCGCCGAACAATGCATATCCGTAACAAATATTTTCTCTTTTTTAAATTGAACTGCAGTGCTATTTTTTAAAAAGAATTTTACATTGGTTCATTTCTGTACACAAATATTTCAATAAATTTTAAATGAATTAGCTTTCATATTTAGTTATTGTTTCTATGTAAATGTTCCGTTCCATAATAAAGTACATTATTTGAGTAATGTTTTAGTCTGTTATTGGAATAAAGTTTGAGTATTATTTTTGCATTGATTTGCAATTTAAAATTATTTAATTTTATTTTTTATGCTGTTTTTATCTTATTAGTATAAAGTGAATAAATTAGACAGAATTATAAGTTTTTAAAAAGTTAAGAACAGTAATTAGGTTGGCGTAGACTGTGAAGTCATTTTTTTCAAACCAATTTCTTTAAAAATCAAGATTTAACTCTTAAAATATTTCAAACAATAGCGTTTTTCTTTTCTTTTGTAAAATGAAGGAAAAAAATTCAAAGTATATTTTAATTCTAAACCCTTGTAGTATTGATTTTGGTAAATGATTCATGTATTTAACTTCAGCATAGAGAAAATCAATCCAAGAAACTTGGTTTGTTTTTCTCTGTACTTATTAAAAAAAATCAGTGTTTTGAAAAAGAGTTAATTAGTAAATTCAAAAATTTTAGAATTTTTCAAAAAGTTACAGATAACGAGCGACTAACAATTTTACAATGGAGATATTTTCCATAACAATTTATGAAATACAAGCTCATGTAACTTTGATTTTATATTTCCTTTTGATGTTAAAATGGAATATATAGTACTGAAATATGAAAAATCGAACATTAGAATTTTATAACTATACCAGAAAATTCTCTCATAAAACTTTTTTAAAACAATGCCTGAATGATAGTAAAATTAAGCAACTAATGTTTTTGACAATGCAATAAAATATATTTTATTGGAATTTTATATTTTATCTCAAAATTGGATTAATTTTAAAGAAAAATTTGACATTTAAATAGCATTATAAAAATTAGTTTTTTTAAGAATTCAATAGCAAAAACTTACGTTGAAATGTTTTTGACACCATAGTTATAAAGGTAAAAACAATAAAATGAGTATTTACTTATTCTTTTGAAATCATTTATTAAATTTATTTCGATTTATTTGTATTGCATCTGAAATGTTTACGATTTACGCTTGACTTAATATAATCTTGTATTTCTTATTTACATTTTCTTTCACTGAATTATTCTCTAGAATTTGACAATAATATATTTTTTCATACAAAGAAATCGAATTCTATATACGATTTCTTCAAATTTATATTTATACTCTAACACGGATTTATTTTATGACACACAAAATATGTATAAATATATTTATTTATGCATATGAGAATTAATAAATATATTTATTTGTAAAAAAGAATACTATACAGAACAAATATATATAATTTATTTATTGGTTGATTAATTTATGTATTGTAATAATTTATGCATTCTTTAATATTATTTCATAATACATTCTTTTCACAATTTCTGTTTAAAAATTGAACAACGATTATTGTAAATTAAGTTTAATAGTGAAAATGGTGATTAATAACTGGACCGAAACATAAATTTACTTTTTTAAAATATGGAGTGCTAAATTTTATACATAGATTTTGAATTAAAAATTCAATAGAAATAAAATAAAAAATTGTATTTTAATATTATTTGAAAGCAACATTTAAAATACACATCAAAACCATATTTTCTTCCCAGAGCCATGTTTTTCCTACATGTATAATATAACGTATGATTTTTCAAAACGTTAAATTTATAAGAAATTATTGTACAGAAAACGTGTTGAATTCAGTGACACTGAATTAACTCTTTAAGCATCAATTTCTTTACATCAGATGTTCAGCTATTTTTAACACATTATCTGCTATAAAGTAAATTTTGCAACGAAAAGACAGTATTTGAAAATAAAAATACGTATTTTAGTTTACTGATTAAGAAAAAACAATACATTTTGTTGTGAAAATTATGTGTGCTTGTAAAAACAGGAAGATACGAAACTCAGTAAAAACATTTGGGTAAATGAACAAATCATTTCTTAATCAAATACTTTTGTTGATTAGTAAAAAATATTGTTAATTTTTGTAAGTTCTACAGTGGCATCTGTAGATTTGATAGCCGTTGAGATTAGCAGTCTATCAAGATACCAATACTTCTATGTAGTAGATTCAGTAACAAAGGTAGCAACTATTTATGTAGTTTATCTAAGAATATTTTTTCCATTAACTCGAATTTCATAGCCTATGACGTGACTTCTGTTGAATTTAAACAACGGACTGTAATGATGGTTATAGATGAAAACATAAATTTTTTCCAAAATTTTAACTTTAAAATATGATTGTTCAGTTCTAATTATTTGAAAATTCAAATTCCAGTTCCTTTGAATGTAAGTACTGAATGAAACAATACTGGTTTCACAAACTTCAGTTGATTAATTTGATAGAATAATTAAATTTATCAAATCAAAATATGCCAAGTTTTATAACTTTGGCTAATTTTTCTTCCAGTTATATACATGGTTTTTTTCCAGAGTGTAATTTGCTAAAATTTATATACATATAAGAGAGAAAATAATTTTAAAACTTTTAATTTATTATAATTTTTGAAACAAAGTGTACTTTTCTAAACTTAGATGCATTATTTTTTTAAAAAAAATTAAATTAAATATAACACACAATTTATTTTCAAGCAATGAATGGAAAACTATGCAGAAATATAAAATGCAGTGAGTGAAATTTAGTTTTTGTTATATGCTCGTATTTATCATATAGAAGGATCTTTGTAAGATTATTCCTAATATCGGGAAAAATATTTATTAGCACCAACTAATTACTGTTCAGTTTTACGAGAAAGTATTTCATAGAAAAATAAATCTTTTTAATTATCATGACAAATTAAAAATGGTTTCGGTCTCCTATATTTCTCTAGTTATTTCACTTTCACTTATTTCTTTAACGATCAAGTTAAATATGGTTTATTCTGTTAAATTTATCTGCTCAACATTTAGATCAACTACTGAATGATACTAAGTAATCAAATGTATCATATATGACTAAGAAAATTAAATCTCCGATTAATTAATTCATTAAATTTCACGAATAAGCAAGTCATAAAAATTAAGCTTACTATTTTATGGAAGGAATTTCATTTTAATATTAAGAGTGAATTTCTGTTAATTTTAAAAAATTAAAAAATTTTTTTGACTGATTTATGACTTCGTCAATAACAGAATGAATAATATATTTCTGTTTAGAAATGAAACATAAATGAATTTCATATGATACTAGGAAAATATATGTTATTTGCCAGTTATGCAGATTTGAATGTCAAATATTGAAGTCTTGTATGCGCTATCGCGTTCACTAATATAATTTTGTACATGTGATATTTCATTTGTCAGTTAGCATTTCTCTCTGATTCATTCTTTGAGCAAAATTAATTCTCTGGAGTTAAGCATGATTCATTAGTATTGCAGAAAATGTTAACATTTACTACCACGGTCAAGAATGGAATGTATCGTGGAAAATGCTATTCTAATTCTTTGTTCTGTGCTGTCAAATCTAAAGAGTACAAAACCGTGAAAGCGTGAATAGGAAATGATGAAAGTTTTCAGAATTAGAGATTTATTAAACTAATGATTTAAACTTCAAAGAGTGCTTACTTGAACAATGGTGTATTATACATTTTATTCAGTTTTAAGTAAGCTAGTCTCATTTGAGTTACAAACACTCATTGTTTGAGATTAAGTGAATTGATCGAGTCAATCTTTGAATACATTCTTTAATAAGTGTAAATTTTAGATTAATAAAAATTAAATTTTAATTAAGTCAAGACTTTTAAGCATACCGTTGCTTTCCCCAAAATTTTCTAAATAAGTCAGTAATTCATGGACTTACATAAAATAGTGAACATTTCTATTTTAATAATGCTTTTTATTATATTTTTATACGGAAAATGCATAGAATTATATTTACAGCAAATCAAATTAAAATTATAAGTAAGATATAAATGCATGTCTACGTATTGTGCTTTATATGTAATAGTTTTGAAGTCGACTTTTTTGGTAACAGGGAAAAAATGTTGAAAAATGTATGATTAATTTTAAAACATACGTAGGATATTATTAAATTTAGTATAAATAATACGCTAATATTTGTGTAACGTTTAAAATTATTGAAGAGTTTTACTCCGTGTACAACAATTAATAAATAAACTGCTCTGTTTAACGCAGAAAGCGACAAAAATTAATTTTTTTGGAAAAAAAATCTTTGTAGTTTTAATTTAATTATGAATTTTCCTTTTATAGTTGAGTGTTACATAGGACTATTGAAAAACTCATACAATTTCAATTACTCATGATTAATTATCTTCATAGATTAAAAATTTATTATTTTGCAACTTAAATTGAAGAACTGGAATTAAAATGGGAAAAAATAAAAAATATTGTAAATTAATAACATGTACAATTTGCACTTATAAAGATAGTTTTCATGCAATGAATTTATGAAGCTCATCTCTTTTGCAGTAATAAATGTTTATAAAATAAAAACATCATTAATTTAATAATGCCTAGAATAGTATTACGGTCATTATTGACTTTAGATTAATAAACATTTAATCAAGGATTACACTTATTATCCATAATGATAATTTAAACTTTGTCCTATGTTTGTGATTAATGTATCTCGAATTATTAATAATCATGGATGAGGCATGAAAGGATAACAGAATTATGATATTTTATAACAGTATAGTATCTTTTAATGCATGTTTCTTTTCACATAATCTTCATATTTATTTTGTTTCACAATAATATGTAATAATTGTATTCAGTGAATATTTAAACTATTATTATTGCCGAATTCATCTATAAGTTGTATAATGACCCAAATATCGAAATATTTTAGCTAACAATTTAAATGCAATAGAGTGACCACATAAAATATTTGGAAAATTTGATTTCTGAAAATATAGCTGTCGAATTCAATCGTGAACTGATTTTGATATTTCGAGAAAATAAGAATGAACGTATATATAAAGATTAGTGATATAGATTTAGCAAAATGCATATCTTTATTAATTAACGAAATGTTACTTTAAAATCCGAAAATGATTTATTCCATAAAAAACTTTGGGATGATATTTTTAGGAATTTTTTAAAATTTTCTTTAATTTATATTGACAACGTTAACTTCATTGTTTGCTTTCTTTCGCTACCGTTATTAAGACACAAATTATATTCATCAACTGCTGAGATTAAAGTTAGACACAGGATATATAATTACATTTACTGAAAAATACCTCAAGTATTTGAAATGAGATTTAAAGCTGATTAGTTTATTTCTGAAATATGCTCATTGTAAAAATATTCGAAAGAACTAGTAAATCTTCCCAATTTATAAAAAGAGAAACACTATTTATGAACGTTTTACTGTATTCTTATAAAAGAAATGACAATTCATTTTTGTTTATTTATTTTTATCTCTTAAAGACAATGACAACACTTGTTGTTGTTCTATAAAACCTCCAATTGGTACGCAAAGCTAGACCAGATCCATGATGCCACCACTAATTCTTAAAAAATCTAAAACGAGTAACTGTCTTAGATACATATCTTCCCAAGAAAGCCCCAAACAATCCAAAAATGACAACAGTTATTTACATTTCATATTCATTTTTAATTAGCGGATGACTTCTCTTATTTTTATAATAGATATATACATATGCACTGTAATTTTCAGTGAATAAATACTATGTCTTTATTTATTTAAGATTTCATGTTAGAAAATTTATTTCTTAACAATAATTATTCAATATGCAGATACTTTTAAAATTATCCTTTTTTGAAAAATATTTAAAGTAATTCATACAGAAAAGTGTATTGCTCTACAATGAACAGAGAATAACTCTACCTCTCCTTCAGAGTAAAAAGGAATTCAAAATTCACTTAATAATTATTCAAGCTTATCTTAAATGAATTTATATTTTAGTTTGCAGGTATCAGTTGTTGAGTTTTATTTATTACATATTAGTAAAATTATCTGTAAATAGTTTAGCGTGCGTTATAATAATAGATAGATAATAGATAGCGCGCGTGATGTCTGCGCTGAAATTCTAATCATTTTCATATCTCACCTCCGCTTATGGATGTTGTAAATTTCATGTTATTTGCATGCTTCCTTCAAGGTGTTGTATTTCATCCTTCAGGGTGTCAGCAGTGTCATGTATTTGTGTGTATATATATATATTTCTTGTAGGATCAAGTTATGAAATATTTCAATTTATTAAATAAATTAGCCATTGCTTTAAGTAATTAAAATATCATTATGAGCAAGTGGAATATGACTAGAGGCAAGAATTTTTTTTCTATATACTACTTTAGATTGTATAAAAACTGAAAGGAAATAGAATGCAGTTAAAATCAAAATTCTTTTTTATTACCTTTTTATGCGAATAACATATATAATTAAAATATAATGAGAAGATAGTATTATTGGCGTAAAACCACTATTCGCAGTTTTAAATTTAAATACAAATTGCATCTGAGAAATATTATTGATATTTTATTCATGAACTTGAGTCTTATTGTTAATAATACATATTTCAAGTAATGTGGTTTAGATGTCTCTCATTCATAACACTATGAAGAAAATCCTTTAAATAGACAAGCTACCATCTTTTTAACATGCTTTTGTTTGCCAGAAATTTAGAAGTAGAATTTGATTATTTTTATGCTTTTTACATAAATATTTGTAATAAAATGTTACCTTATATTTCCTATTATTGATAATTTCTCATTTAAAAGGGAAAATATATTTCTTGGATATATTAAGTCTCACATTTTTAAAGCAATTTTTATTTTGATAAAATCTGAATACCAAAAGATTGCTTTATGCTTTGTTATTTAGAATCTATTTCAAAATCTGTAATATTCATGTTATGGGTGTTTTTTTCTGCTTATTATATGGGACAATCATAGTAAATACGCCATAAATTTCAGAAATCATTCAAAAAATCATAAAACAATTCAGTTAACTTTATAATTTTTTTTCAACATTCTTTTTAGAAAGAAGCTTTAGAATGCAAATTTATCCTTCATTTAGTTTATTTTTATTTTGTACGTGGTATCAATTAAATTAGTTACTTTAAGGTAATTTCTATTTGTTAGGGAAAAATAATATAAAAAATTGCATTACCTGAAATTGAATTTTTTTTAATTTAAAATGTTAATTTTACGCTTCTATTAAGATTAAGCTCTTTCTATTATCATACTATTGGAATGTGTGGAATTTTTATTTAAAAAGGCAATTTTTTTTAAGTTAGAATATTGTTCTCCCTGGAAAATGAAAACTGCTCGTTTGAAATTAAATTAATTAAAAACTTGATAGCACTATACTTAAGTCTGGCTTATACCATTATAAAAATAAATGGTAATTTTCAGCATAAGTGCGATCATTTATTTCATTGAAAGGCAATGTAACCTTTATTCTTAATTATAATATGTTAGTCATTTTAGATAAATTTTGACTTTAAGTTTTTATCAGTGATGAGTACTTTTTAAAATTTTTATATGGTACATAAGATTATTAGAATTATTCGTTAATTCTAAATTAAAATAATTATTTATCATTGACTCATCTGTTTTAAGTTTTACATTTAATAAAATTCTAACTAAGAAAATGAGATATTATTTGAATTGTTTTGGTATTTGAATCATGTAGTTGAAATTGGTTATATGTGAAAGATGAAATGATTTTCTGTTTAGAAAGGTGCGTGTCTATTCAAATAAGATGTTATTGGTAGTTAAACGAAGAAACAATAAGAGTAATAGAAATATTTTCCTGCCTATAACATTAAATTTTATTGCATATATATATATATATATATTTAAGAAAATGTGTTAACAGGAAGAAATAACCAATTTATGCAACAAAAAGTTTTTAATCTACAGAACATATATTTTTTACATTTAAAACTTTTTATCAAAATTATGTTTTTATACGGAAAAATTTACATAATATCTTCTCAAATTTTTACTGGAAAAATAAATAAAAGTATTTGTAAACAATTTATGTTTTTCAGTGATTGATAGATATATCGTCAAGGCAATGAATTTTATATAGAAAAATTATCTATTATACAGAAAAAAACAAAAAAATCAACTGTTTTAATTTTTTCGTTGTGGTAATCAGTTTAAGAGCTTGGAAACGTATAATGGATTTTTAATGAATAGTTGCTAGTAGAAATGGGGTTAAATTTTTTAAAAGATAAGGAAATAAAATAAATATGAAAATCTTTATTAAATATAATGATTTCAATTTATAATTTTTTATTTAAACAGCGAAATCAAAGGCAAAACATATATATAAGAAATAAACATAATATATGTATTGTGAAAATTATTTGATATATCTGTTGTATAGTAGCAAGAAACACATGAATTTGTTTGCTATGCGTATTAGCGTCATACTTGTGTTCCCAGTAAACATG
Organism: Latrodectus elegans; assembly: GCA_030067965.1. Taxonomy (NCBI): domain Eukaryota; kingdom Metazoa; phylum Arthropoda; class Arachnida; order Araneae; family Theridiidae; genus Latrodectus; species Latrodectus elegans. The sequence continues at coordinate 30,401,150 of CM057817.1, forward strand.
CAGAGGATAATCTAAGTAAATTAATGATTCGTGATTATATAGCAACATTTGTTTCAATGGAATATAACATTTAATCGCAGCATTATTAGCAACCATAAAATTCAATATTACATATATGTATTTACAATATTGTTTGTGGATTGAAGCAAAGAATAAGAGTTACATCATTGTTTTTCTTCACCTCTAATATTCTCGATACACTGAACAGCTCAGAGTAATAAAATTTGGAATTTAATCAATAATGGAATCTAGTTAATTCATGGTATTGGGAATGAAATGAATCATAGTTTTTATACTACGAATATTAATGCAAAATAAACTATTTTAAATTTTGATCATTGAAAGGTGATTTTCAGAAAATATTTATGGAAATTGCTTAACACTACAAAAGTACCTTTTGAGCAACAAAGTTGGTTTTATATTTGTAGTCACACAAAGTCATGAGATTCAAAGGAATGATTTAGTTTCGAAGATATGTGTGCATCGAAAGCACCATTATTTGAAATAACAGAAAAATAATTCATAATAAGACAAAAAGAAACAGTGTCATTTTTAGCTTGTATGTTATTGAAAAATAAGAAAATTCATTAGCCAAGGAACTAATTTGTGTTTTTACATTGTAAGGCTAAAAAAGACAATATTTTATCTATAAATCCATATGACTTTCAAAACTAATTTGTGTTTTTACATTGTAAGGCTAAAAAAGACAATATTTTATCTATAAATCCATATGACTTTCAAAACTTCTCGGTTTAAATAACAACTTCATTTTATATAGAAATCATAATTTATAAAGTTTATTGCAATTAAAATCCATAAATAATATTGCTTGTTAAAGAAAATGAACTTTTGCAAATTTGTAACTGCGTAAAGCATTTCTTTTTAATGTTTTTTTAATATATTATATACTGGTAAGTATAAAATAATACATACTTATAAATAAATCTTGAAATTTAAATATTTTCATGACAAAGACGGAATTTTTAATTTTTTAAGCATAATAATTTTAATTAATAATTAAAAGAAAAGACATAAAAATAAAACTAAAGAAATTATTAAATAAATCTAAAGAAGAATTTCCAATTTTCAATCACATCAATAGGCTCAATGCTAACAAACTATTCAAAAAACGAATTCTTTCTTTAAAGCTTAAAATTCATAACAAACATTTATTTTTTTATTTAATTATATGTCTATCGCTATTAAAAATATCCTTTTAAAAACTAATGAAGACATCTATAAGCGAACCTATTAAAAACTCCATAAAAATAAAAACAATTTTCCTATCGATTTTTATGATACAATAAACATAAATAATATTATTAATAAATTTACAAATTCCTTTTCTTATCTCATTGAAAATTCCGATACAGCAAAAGTATAAAAATAATTTTTGTAATTATAAATTTACTCAAATGAAAAGGTAATCAATTAATTTTTATCATTGTATAGGCCAAAAATTTCATGAATTTCATTCAGATGTTATAAGTGGCATCTAAACACTTTATCTATCATTCTCAACTTATGAATTTTTTTCTTTAAAACTTTCACAAACTTACAAATATTTAATTTTAAGAGCAACATAATGACTTTATTCTTAAAACCAGACTTAAATTGAGCCTACCAATAGAAAGTAACTTTGAATGGCGATTTCTTACTACTAATTATAAAAAATTATTAATCATATCTACATCAATCGCATCATTTTATGTAACAAAAAAATAATTTAGCTACAGTATAAAGAACGAAATAAAAAAAGTTTCAAAATAATTTATAACCACTATAATAAATAAAACTAATTACGATTTTAAATGTTTGCATTGTTGTCAACGACATCTAAAAATTTAGAACTCGTTGACAAAAGTTATTACAGTGGATTATTCAGTGTAATAATTTTTGTCAATGAGTTTTTATGACTTTTATGAAAAAAAAAAAGTCATCAAAATTTTTTATGACACTTTTTGATTTTAATAAACAAATCTTTTTTCATCAATTCTTTTCATAATTTCTTAACAATATAATTATTTTCCTTTTTTTTTAAACTTTAACAGCAACTTCAATAATATTATGTTATTTAGTTTAAAATTAAGGCTGCAGCTTTTATACTTTTCAAACGAGCATTCCTTATCAGAAACACATTAGGTTTACCAATACCTCCTGCTAATTTAATATTCACAATTTCGTTGTTATTCATAAATTTAAATGGTTCTACTTCTTGAACTTACTCCTTCTCATTTTGTATTGATTAATGATCTTTTTGTATATATATTTATAAATATTTTTCAAAATATTTTACAACCACAGCTGTGGTTATGTTGTATGTAATTTCATTTGAGATACTATTGTTTTTAATTTTTTCTCGTTTTTAACTGGAGTTTTTCATTTTTTCTGAAGATCAATGAGAACAGTTCATTTGTATATTGCTATATAGTATCTTTACACAAATGAATTCCAAACGCCTTCCTTTTGTCCCTCTTCTCTTGATGAGAAGGGGGACAAGATCTTATTTCTATCATTCCTCAATATTTTCTTTCTACACATTCTTCTGTTTTAATTTTCAATTTTACTTATTCTGTTATAATTCTCATTATGTTCTGTTGTTTTCAAAGTTATCCATCATGATGTTATTGAGAAATATTTTGAATTTCTCAAAACTCTTTTCTGATTATCAAACAGCAAAATATCTTATTGAAAAAGACCAGAATCGTCCTACTTATGTGTAGTTTAAAAATTGTTCAAATGTTTCATCATAATTGATACAAAGAAGGGGAAATTTTTTTTTAACATTTTACTTATAATTTAAGTATCATAGTTTCTGAACCATCATGACTATTACGTTGCATTGAAAAATTGTTTGAGATTGAATTTTTAAATATTTTCAAAATTAATTTTGTGAAATTTTCTGTACAAAGCAAAACGCTAATAATAAATGTAATTTCTGTACAAAGCAAAACGTTAATTACCGTAGGAAATACAGATTGTTCTAAAATCCCAATATACTGGGAAATCAAAATTTAGTTCGACGATTGAAAAAATAAGAACACAAAATAAAAATTACAAATTATAGAACTTCATATTTCAACAAAAAATATTTATAAATTTGTGATTATTCTAGATCCTAAATCTCTGATAAATTTTATTGATTAATTAAATGGATTCTAATGAATTATAAAAATTTTGGTGTTTAACTATTTGTTAATTTTCATTAAATATGTTCTTACAATTATTCAGTACGTGCTGGATTACCTCTTAATGTACTGTACTTTAATTCATTTAATGCATTTTATTAAATCATTAGCTAGCACAGAAGAAATTAATTGTAACTAATGTTTTTATCCTTCATGCTTACATGAAACATTTATTGTTATTACATATAAATCTCAGAAAGTTTAAGAGCAAATTCTTAAAGATACCAATAAATAAATCCCAAATCAATCATTATATACAGCTGTTTACTATAACATATTATTGTTAAACGCATCATTTTCTCATTCTTTCATCAGTTTAGTATAAAGAAAAACTGTTTTTTTATCCCATAGGTGTGATCAATCAATCAAACCAATTCCTGGAAGGCATCAAAGGGTGTCTGCTGAAAATTGCTTCGGTTTCGCTTTATTACACCCCGAGCTCAGACAAATTTTTGTTAATCTTTCTTACATCAAAGGTATAGTTAACTTGTATCTTACTCATTTTAATTTTTATTTACAAATAAGGCGATTGTATAAGATTTAGTTTCTTATATCGATTAGAGTAGAATTTATCAAATATTTTTCTGCTCTTCAAAAAATAAAACTTCATAAATTTTTGAATTAAAAAATATGCCAAATAACATAAGTGAATTTTATCATATTTTAAATCAGTCAATTATGTCTTAAAATTATATTTATATTTAGTAAGATAAAAAATATATTGAGTAAAATAATTTTTCTCGTCAAATATATTTGTCTACCATACATTTGTTGCAAAGCATTTATGAGTGAAAATTATTCAGATAATTTCATTGAAAGTTATATGGAGTGTATGAAATTAACAAAGCAGTTAAATATTGCATAGAACAACATAAATTAATAAATTTTAATCGAAGATATAGTCACACACACACAAACACACATTCGCTTATCAAGAAGTAATCTATACTCCAGGAAATGTATATTTAGATGATATTTAGATAAAATAAGATGTTGAAAAAGTAATTTTATACCTAGAAATTCAAATATAATTTTATGTATTAAATTATAAATTTCTTATATTTTTTAATTTTGAAGCATATTTCTTATTTTCTAAGAATTTGTTAGAAAGTTTCAAGAAACTTAAAATTAAAGGTTAAAAGATAATAAATTATATATTTTTATTAAAAGATAGTTTATAAATTTTAAAGTATCAATATATTAAGTGAATAAATAATTAATTCTTATGGTAATGCATTCTTTATTCATGCATAATTAAGTGAATAAATAATGCATCCATCTATTCATGCATAATTAAGTGAATAAATAATGCATTCTTATGGAACATATTTTCATCAAAATGAAAATATGTTCCATAAGAATGCATTCAACGTTTTATATGTGTTACATATATTAAGCTAATATCATTAATATTTCCAATGATATTATGAATCTATAGTTTACTGTAAATAAAGAAATCTTTCTAGATAACACCAAACCGTACAACAAATCTTTTATTTGCACTGTGGGTATTTTATTTTGGATTTAGGCATCAAAACGAAAAATTAAAAATTTCTAATCTATGCATTACAATACAATATAAGACTTAAGTCCAATCAAAAATATGTTTTTTTTAATTCTTCCTTTTTTCATCGAAAAAGGTAAAACTATTTTAATTATCTAAAGTATCTGAAGTATTTCAAAATTTTGTTTCGTCTAATAAAATGTTTATCCCAAGAAATTCTTACTTTTATTCCAACAATGGTCTGTCATTTTGAAATATTTTTAATATATGTTCCAAAACTCATTTATATATGACAATAAATGTTTATCTTGTATCATTATGATCTCTCACATGGAACTTCAGTATTTTCAGCTACAAAGATTTTGAATGATATTGAATGAATTTCAGTATCAAATAGGGGAATGTCTATAGCTTTAATTCCAGGATTTCAAAAGTAACGAAAATATCAAATGTGCGTTTTCAATCAGATTCAGAAAACTTGTGTGAAACATATTGAATAAATTTGTTCAAAACACGAGTACTGCTAAATGAAGGAATGTCAAAGTATAAAATTCCGTGTTATTTTCAAAAGTCGAAATGAGTTTTCACCCATCAGATTTGTATTGTAAGATACCTTCGTTGAATTTACATATCTCTGAAGATAAGGTTTAATTTCCATTTTGCAATTTCAATCTCGAAATTATTAGATCACCATATATTATGGCTTGAGATTATTTTGAATCTATAAACATACTGTGTAAAATATTTTATTGCTATATATTCATGTATCTTTGCTATACATACAGTCATGCTCTAATATATATACATTTTATAAGGTGAATGTGCTTCTGACGTTTATTTATCCTTAAATAATAGCTTATAATTTAAGTATAATAAAATTAATTATTTTTCCACATGTTTTCTTTGATAAATAACACAATACACATGCTTTCTGGTTTCTATTATAAGTTAATTTAGATTGTCATTTTTACGCACCCTCGAGCGTTAGTTCATACACTTGAGAGTACTTATATATTCAATGATCCTATAAAGTATCTAGTGCTATGTATGTAAAATATTTAACATATCAGCCATATAGTTAAAGAAATTTTTGTTAAGAGATTCAGAAAAAACGTAATTATTTTATCAAGTTTATATTAAGCTATTAAAAGGAGAAAGCACACAAATAATTAAATATTAAAACGTTTTTTTTATCGTGTAATTTTGCATTTTTTATTTTGAAACAGAATTTACAAAATACTAGTATTCAGTTTCTCCATTTCAATGTTCTGTCCTCCAGTAAGCCCGCTCTTCACATTTCAAGACGCTCTCCACTCTTGGAGATACTTATTTTCTTTATTGGACTGCAAGACTTATTATGCTCGAAAGAGCCAACATAAAGACGTAATTAAAAAAAAAGTTTCTCCATTCCTATCTATGTAATTCAAATGTGAAGCAGTTTTAAGTAAAAATAATCAGTTATTTAAATAACTATTTTCAGAAAACATATAAAAGAATGCATAAATTATTTACTTATTAACTATAAAAATGAAATTCATGAATAAATATTATGATGTTAGGTTGCATCATATTTACATATATCAGTTTATAAATATAAAAAAAAAGTTTTTTTGAAAAAAAAAACTGTAGAGTAATGTCAAACATTGTATTAATTTTATCTAAGCAATGATTATTATCACATACTTAAAAAGAAAATATTCCTTATTCTCCATAATTCTAATTAATTAATTTATGTTTTAAAAATATTTATCAAATATTTGCGAACATTTTCCATAATATAATGTTATTATGATGTTATTGTGGAGCATCTAAGAAGTTACTTACTTTTCACCAGATTTAAAGATTACTTTGTCTAAAAATATCATTTTGACAAAAATGTTTCGTCTTCGTATTAGTTTTAAAAGTGGTAGGTTGGACTAAGTTAAAGGAAATGGTAATTAGGAAAGAAAGAAGAAAATATTTGCAAATTCTGAATAAGTTCGCAGAAATAAAGGATTTAAAATAATTGCTGAAAATATAAAGGTAAATGAGAAGTATAAATAAAATATGTTAAAATAATTTATTAAAATAGATAAATCGAGTATAATTTCACTCTATAAAATGCATATAATTCATAATACTGTTCTGGAAGAATTATCTTCTAAAGAAATTGCAAGTTATTATTAAAATTTTTATATCAATTGATTTAAAAAATACTGTTAAATCTACTTATTTGAGAGTTTTTCAAAATTATAATTTTATTAAATATGAAAAAAAAAATCAGTAAAAATTTAAGCTTAATAAAATGTTTCATAACTTGTTGTGCAAAGAGGTCGTTGTAAGAAGTTTTGTGAAGAGAAACGTTTTACCATAGACAGGCCTTTTTAGCTTTAGTCAGTACTGGCATGGCTTATGAAGAGAAAAAGACATTCATTGGAATCAATTTTTTAAAGGAAGCACTGTTTTATTTTGAAGGTAAATTTTTGCAAGTAGAAAAACTGATATAGTTCACATTCCAAAAAATATGAACACTGAAACATATAAAGAAGAATTCGAAAATCAGCAGTTACCATATAGTTATCCTTTTGGAAGTTCAAGTATCGTATTCCAACAATTTGAGGAAACGTACATTGCGTTGCATAATGATAGAACCACCATGTATTTTCATCCTAGCATAGAGTAATTGGAATAAATGATTGAAACAAATATTTTTATTGAAAATATACAAAATAGGAATGACAATAACAAAGTAAAAACATTACTCATGTTTATATTTTCTAGTAATAAAATAAAAAATACAAATTTTAGGTTGCAAAATGATAGTACCATCCATACTTTTTAGTGGAATAATCGATCCCAGAGAAGCATACGCAGTTGAGTTTCAACGAACAGGTATGTAAAAGCTTCGTTTGATCAACTAACCTAACCTTACTAGCATTTATTGTGAGCATGTATAGTTTATTGATTTGAAAAGTTGTCACTTAGTATGGGTAGGAAAAAACTATTATCTGATTTTGAAAAAGGACGAATTGTGGCTTTTAACCAACCAGGATTTTTTTCATGGTATATAGTGAGACATAATATGTCTGCTATATACCATGAAGAAATTGCGTGGGCGTTCACGTTTGGTTAACGCCCACGCAATTTGGGTGTTCACCAAACGTGGTCAATAATTTTCTCCATCTTGGATCTAAATATGGGACAAAGAAATCTACTGGAAGACCTCGAAAGCTAAGAAAGCGGCAAGAAGGATTAGTTGTAAAGAAGTTAAAAGCTGGTGAAACATTGAACAGACTGTCACGAGACCCCACCATCAAAGTTCACAAGTCAACTTTATCCAGAATAGCTCGGCGGAACGATATTCTTGAGTAAACGAAAATGAAAGCGCAACCGAGACTTACAGGTCTTCATAAGCGAAAAAGATACAATGGGATAAAGAATATATGACTTGAAAAGAACAGTGGACTCAAATAATGTTCTGCGAGGAAAAAAAATCAATTTAGATTGTCCTGACGGATGAGCATTCTATTGGAGAGATCTCCGAAATGAGCCACGCATTTTTTTCTAAGAGACAGTGTGGGTAAGGATCATTAATGGTTTGTTCTAGATTTGGCAATGCTGGGAGGACTAAGCTAGCCTTCCCTACTAACTTTGCATATCTGGTGCAACATCAAGCTTTTTACGATATACGGTTTTGGTTGCAACATATAATTTGAAAACCAACTTTCACACACAAATAAGTGAATGTAAATGTCGATAGAATTTGAATAGCCTGTTTTGCTAAATTTGGATATTCAACGAATACATCTGACCAGAATATTGTCAATGAAACTGTTCTACATTTGGTTGAATGAGAGCAATAAACTATCAAGACTCGTTGGAATAAAATTTGTCGCCTTTTGTAGAAAAAATTGAAGGTCTATTTTGGAACTTCCAAAGGGACAATGTTGCAAACTCGTCTTTTGAAAGATTCCTGGACAATGGAATGCAAGTAATCGAATGACCTGCTTGTTCTCCTGACATGAAACCCATGGAAAACGTCTGGTGGGGTATTCTAAGCAGGGCCGTATACACCAACGGAAAGCAGTATTTAACGGTTCAAGAATTGAAAGTCTCTATTGTTACAGAATGGGAAAGTCTGAATGCAGATATACTCAAACGCTTAGTCGAAAGCATGCCTAATCGAATTTTTGAACTTATAACCAAAAAGGGCGCTCTTATAAAGTATTAGCTCAAACTGGTTCTATAATTTTGCAACTTAAAATTTGAATTTTTTTATTTTATTACATGAAATATAGACATGAGTAGTTTTGTTATTGTCATTCTTATTTTGTATATTTTCAATAAAAATATTTATTTCAATCATTTATTCCAATTACTGTATGCTAGGCTGTTAAATACATGGTGGTTCTATCATTATGCAACGAGATGTATCACCAATCTAAATCTTTAAAAAGATGATTAAAGAAAATGTTTTTAACTGGACGCTGAATTTTGATGATCTGAACGTAATTGAAAATTTTTGGAGACTACTTATAAGAAATATACACAACATTGGCTATATTCAATATTAGAAGATCTTGTTGACTCCATTTATGATACATGGAATAAGTTAGATGGTAATTACTTAGAAGATCTAGAAATAATTCTAAACATCATGTCTAAAAGACGATATTTAACTGGCATAATATCTAAAGAAACTGTGATGTAATAGATTACCAATCATTTTTAAAATGTTCAAACATTAGATATTCTTCGTGTCCTTATAACACTTCACCGGCATACTTCATATTCATTTGCTTTATATATATATATATATATATATATATATATATATATATATATATATATATATATATATATATATATATATATATATATATATATTAGGTTAATTTTATTGTCGTAATTTTAAATTTAATTTGGAAAAATTAAACTGGTTTTTGAATTTTCAATCATGTAATTGAAATTTATTTGAAAATAATAGCTGGTTTTATGGTTGTGAGCCATTGAAAGATTTTTTATGCTAAAAAATAGTTATTTCAAGATACTTTAAACATTTCAACATATGGCACAAACTGATTTATAACCTAATTGTGTATACGACACAAATTAGGTAATTAGTAAGTTTCGGGCTCTTTCTTACAGAAATCTTTGCTAAATTATGACAGTTGCTAATTGGTTGGTGTTCAACATTGGAAATTTATGTATATTATATGCTTCTTATAATACATATAAATTATATCTTAAATATATGGGCATAGGACAAAATAATAGGAGCACATTTGTATTATAAAAAGTATTATGAATAAATTTAAATGTTTAGAATTTTTTATAAAAAATCTTGTTTAAAATTTCTCAATCTTGAAAACAAGGTCCTTGTGTATTACTAATATAAAAATCTTTTAATAATAAATAATTAAATATAAAAATAATAACAAAATAGGCTGGTAAAGCTGTGATTCAACAGTTTAAGCTAGATTGCTTCTACTGTCTATCGAAAAATATAAGGAATTGGTAATAGACGCTTTCAAATTATTTTGAGTTAAGTAAAACACAAGTTAGTTGTATTGTTTATGATTATCAATGTTTAAAAAAAATACAATGAGAAAGGTTTTACATTTTACTCTAATGTTTTTAATTGTTAGAAGATTTATTTTCTTTAAGTCCAAAATTTGACTACAGCACTTTTATCTGTTGTTTTAAATTACTATACCAGATTTTCCATTATATTTGAAATATGCTAAATCTAGTTTTTTAAATCTGGGACTTCTGACATAACCGTGTAGTCTGACAGAATCAAGAAGTACCCGATTTAAGACTTCATCATTTTATGTGGAAATTGAAATGCATTGCTTAAAATTATAGAAATGTTAAAATGTCCGTGAAAGCTGCAAGCAATGTCCTGCCTCAGATATTTATTTTCCACAAACACTATTTTTCTGAATGATATGTTCTAGGTATTATTTACAATTTACAATAAGAGTTGCTGAATCATAAAATAGATTTATTGTTCCGGAAGTTTGTTGCATTCTTGCCTTTCTCTGTGGAGAAGTTGCTGTTTAATTGTAAACAAACATTCACACATTAAAATTATTGAGCTCATAAATATGTGTTCTGTAACTTTCTTTCTGTAACGTTCTTTTACTCTGTGTTCTGTTCTGTAAAATCCATGTAATCCTCTAATGATTTCTCTACATACGATACACTAATAGCATAATCTTTTTTTTTAAACTCATTAATGACAACTTTAAATAACTTCTAAGAGCAAAAAGTAAGGATATATCAAATCAGGAATTCTAGTAATAGTGTAAAAACCACCCATTTATTCAAAGTTTTATATTTAAGGAAAACGATTTCTAGGTTATTTGTCAAGAGAGTTGAGATAGCAGGAGTTTGTCTTTCAGCAAAGATTCATTTTCCGAACAACACCTTGCTGGAAAAAAACTACTTGAAAAAAGGGAAAAAAGAACAATGGAAAAAAATAATTGGAGACAGGAGATACATCTTTTGATGAATGATTTCAAATTTTGAATGAACAGTCGTTGATACTCCTTTGTTTAATTGAGCAAGGCATGGCTGTCCTTTGATGTATACAAACTCTCTCACGCACACTAATATGTAGATATAATAGGAAAGTAGAGAAAAAAATTCGTGATTCATATTAACTCTTCGTTAATTAAAACCACCTAAAATATAGCTGACTTTTGATCTTAGCATTTGATATTTTTTACAAACTAATGTTTAAATGAAAATTAGGTTGTGCTAAAAATCAATGATTAGTAACCATAAACTTCTCGAAAGGATTCTAATTGATTATTCTACCATTTATTTTTTGATGTCATAGAAAAAAAGGAAATCACCTACCTGTACAAAAAGTCCTGAGAGTTATAAATAAACTCAACAAGCTAGGGAAGAAAATAATAATTCATATTTCTTCACATTTGGAACTGAAAATGATAAGTAAGTAAAAATAGAAGTACCTTAAAAATAGAAACTCTGTAATTATATATATGTACGAATGTATGTATATGTATATGAATATAAGGCTCTTAAACGTACTAAATAAATCAGACTAATAAATGTAACAATATAGCAGAATAATAGGAATCAGATGAAGTAGACATAGAACAAGAAATATTTTTTATTTCTAATGGCAGGTTATGAGCAGTTAAATCACAAAAGATAAGAATAAAAATTGAAAAACACAGAATTCAAAAAACAAAAACCGCTGCAACAGAGTTCGTTAATCTAACATATCTCTTGCTTCCCAGAAATGCTGTGCGAGAAAAGTCTTAGGCAGAGCAGTGGAGAAAATGCGCAAAGTCCATTCTCTCTCCAGAGCTGTACAAAGTGCATATTAAAGAATGAACAATTCTGAATCTATGGAGATGATTTCGAAGGCAGTCATTGGCAAGGCACAATTCAGCCTATCCCTCTAGGCCTTGCACTATTTCACAAATTCTGGATAGCATTCTTCCAGGACTTACGAGAAACATGATGATAGAGTTCTTGCTGAGGTCATATTTTGATAGATCTTTTAGTAAGATTTTTAATAGTATGGAAAGGCATAGGACGAGAAATATTTTGTGAAGTTAAATTATCCTTTTTAGCCAGAAAATTATCATTTTCATTACCTGGAACTCCACAGGCAAGAATCCACTTCAGGACTATATTTTTCTTGAGTAATGCCATGTGCTTTAGGTAATAGTGACAATCCAATAAGCCCTTCGTTATGAGATCGTTATCTGAAACGATAACTAACAGAGCAACCGGAGACTCGCTGAAGATAACTGCTTCTAGGAATTTTTCCAAATGGCATGGCAGCTGAGACAGACATGTGCGGACCCCAGTAAATGTTTTCGTCAAACGCAGTACCTTGGCCCATGGGGATAAAGAAAGAGAAAACTTCCATTTCCCTGTGAGCAAAGAGAAAATTTCGGCACTTCCGTTAGGACCATTAGACCGGAGAGATCCATCGGTAAAGATTCGAATCCACTTTGTCTCGGGTAAAAAATATTAATACTTCGAGAGCGAGGATTCTCATAGTAAAAGAACTTTTAGTACTTTTAGTTACTTTTTGATAAAGGTTAAGAATAATCCTGAAATATTTAAAATTGATTGAATTTTGTGGTGGAACCAAGTAAATCTAATTCATGCTCTAAATTAAGAGAATTTTTTAATTGAAAAATTCCATGGAGAAGGCCGTAAGTCTTTAGATTTCTAATCAGGTGTTGTTTGACTTCATTGCAGATTGAAAGGCATCCAGATACTTGAATGTTTTTTTCTCAGAGAATTAAGGCCCTCTCTTGAATTAAGGGCTTATACCAGTCAACATGTCTTCTGTAAGAAAAGATGGCGTCGATTGTTGTGGCCTTTACTGATTCAGAAATAATACGCTTAAGTTCTGACTTTGGATTTTTCCTAGAGTATTGAGAACATTTTCCCCAGGCGTAACAAGTGGTTCACAGCAGTAAATCAAAAATGAAAGGATGAACATATTATAGGTTTGGAGCAGGGTTTGTACAGAGCAACCCCACTTTGCTCCAGCAAGGCAATTAAGGACACTGGTCACTTCATAGCACTGTTAGATAAGTCCTCTACATGTCACTTCCTTGTTAATTTGCCATCAAAAGCTCCGTCTAGATATCTAAATTTATCACACAAGGGGATTTGGGTACCATTATACGTCATCTGAAGATTCAATGTTTGGTGCATAATTGAGAAATTCAGACAGTATAATTTCCTACAAATCACCTCTATATTACACCAAATTTCAAGAACAGTTAATGTGGCAGAGGGTTGTTTCTATGTTTCTAGCTGCATTTCTGTTTTTGAAAACTGTCAAAAAATCAAATCGTCAACATATAAGATGCACTTGACGCCTGGAATTTCTTTTAAAAATTAAATTATTGATATAGACGTTAAAAAGAAGCAATAGAATAAGAAACTTATAGCTTCTGTAATATATTTATGTATTTATACAATACATCAACACAAAGAGATGGATAGCCGACCGCCCTGTCTAGTGGTCAGAGTGTCTGACTGCGGACAGGGAGGTCCTGGGTTCGAATCCCGGTTCGGGCATGGATGTACTCTCTCTCTTTATCTATCCTGTCTTTGTCCTTTCTGTGTATGATTTAGGTGTGAATGGTTGCCTACCCTATAAACGGGTCCCTATGGCATGTGTGTACTGAAGCAGTCGGACTCCAAACCAAATATGGTTCAGTATGAAAAAGTGGAGCAGAACACCTCATATTGTCAGCCTAGCTGACGCAAGAAAAAAAATAGAGAGAGATGGATACATGAGCGCAGTAACGCAGACACGTGATCCAACCTTCTTTCCGATTTCTGTTCTTGAGGCATATTATGAGTCCTCGTACTTTAGCTCATAAATTAAAATGTATTAAATTCAAAATTACTTATATTCTGTGATTTGAAAACTCGAATTTTTTTCTTAGTCTAGGGGGATTATTGTGTTTGTTTTTTTCCTTAAATTAATAATTACGCAGTAAAAAACAATACTTTTCAATATTTTGTAACGAAACTCACTTTTATTCCACTAGCTCGGATAAAACCGAATGTATGTATACTTGTTGAAAGAAATATGCCCACTAAAATACAAGTCTATTACGTTAAAAAAATATTTTTTGTAAATAATAAAGTAATTTATTATTTAAATTCAAAAGAGTTTAATGTCCATATTTTTTGATAAAATAAAGAAATAGAGGACTGGTTATGCCTCATATTCTCGTAGTCATTAATTGTTTTAGTGTGATGTTTATTGCAAAGTTTGAGATAAATGCAAATCTTTAGGAATGGTACAATGTATTTGACTGTAGCAAAGTATTATATCTAATAGTTTTCATTCTCTCTCTCTCTCTCATTTAAATAAAATATAATTAATTAAACATATTAAAAATTTTTCTCTGCAATATCTTTTTAATACTTAATCTTTCTGTCTTCTTTTCTAGTCCCTGTCTTTTTATAGACTGATCTTAGAAACGTACTTTCTATCGCAAAACAAATATATGTGTGTGTGTTAAAATATTATATATCACACATTATATTCTTATTAAATTTAGGAATTTAATTTTGCAAGGATTGCAAAATAACTATCGTAGTATAATCTCTCATTAACTATAATTATATTTTGGAATCTATAAAATCATTTTTATAAGCATGAAAAAAAAAACATTTACAATTTACATAAAAAATTAGCAGCACTTTATTTTAAACTCTGAGGAATTTTTAGATTTTCTTTTAAAAATTTTGCTTTAGAGAAGAAAAACAAAAAAACTAATTAAATTGTAATTTGTTTCCTCCTGACTTTCATTCACTGCTTTTAAGATTAATCATCTTAACTAACAAGCTATAATAGCTCAAATATAAAAGTAAATTTTATCAATATTTAAATCGGAGTTAATATCATAATAGTGTATCTGATTTTGGTGATTAATCATGAGAAATAAGACCGAGAAAAAACAATTTTAATGTTAATGCAAAAAATTATTCTACTATTGATTATGATTTATATTCCAATATTTTACATAAATTTGAACTTGAGAGGCAGTGTGACATAAATGAACTATATTGTGTTCATGCTTGTGCGCATTACGCTACAAACCATTTTCCCTGGGTTGGATTCTATTCAAACTTCTTGTTTTTTTAAAAATAAGCTCAATAAAGTAAGATAAAATAACCTAGGAGATTACACACATTAACAGTAAACTCGTATCTGATATCATTGGTACTGGATTCATTAGGAAGAAATATACTGTTAGAAAATGTGTTAAGAAAGATATAACTATATTGGGATTACACCAATCTAATTTCTAATAATAGAAATTTTTGCTATGTGCCAAGTGAGTTCATTGCAGTGTTGCAAAATTCAAAAAAAATGTTCTGCTAATGACACTGCTTACAAAATTGTCTCATCATAAGAATGACAGAAAATCATTTTAAAGTCTGTCATTCAAAGACAAAGTAAGTAAAAACACCAATATTGTCTTTTTTATAACTGATGAACTATAAAATGTGCCAGTGTATCTTTAGAATACGCAAATAGTATAACTGAATTTATAACATTCAGTCTTTCAATAGCATACGCTATCTTATTACTTTTGTTAGCTAGAGACCAGCAACCAAATGTCTAATATATATTTCTGAACCACGAATGTTTTTTTTCTCTCTCTCTTAATCCCTCAATTAAAAATAAACTTTCTCTGTAATTTTGTAAACTATTAAAATATTTTTCCTGTAGTTTAAATTTAACTTATGTAGACACACACGATTTTGTATATTTTCACACATTTAATCTTCTATATACAATTGACAATTTAAATTAAGAAATAAGCAGAGATATTTAATAAATAATAATTATGTGTATTTGTTTTTAGTTTGGTTAAAAAATAAAAACATTTTAAAGTTAAACATTTAATTAAAATTTTTATTTATTTACAAGTTTATTATTCATCGATAGCAATTCTGAATACTTGGTGTACTTTTGACTTTTATATAAAACTTGGATTTCTAAGTAGTTTATTCCGAAATTTAAAGCTTTAATCTTTATTAGAAAATTTAAAATTTTGTAGTTAGATAATTTTCTTACAGTTTTCCATGTAGAGTAGGTAAGTTTCAATATACAAGTGCAATATTATATTGAATAAAACTATGTGCAGTTAAGGAAAGTACATATAGAAAGTTAGATTTCGTATACTTTAATAAAAGGAAATTTTTATAGAATAAAATTTTCAAATTCTCAAAATGCACCGTATATTTTTCAATATTCCCGAATCTAAAATATGCATAGCAACAACAAACTATGTTCGAAATTTTGAAATAAGGAAAGTTATTTATCAAGCTAAAGTTTTTTATACTTTCCCCCCATTTTATTTAAGATACTTTAATTATTTTAAGCAGTTTTACTTATTTATATAAGAAAATTTAATTTGAGGATTACAAAAGGTTCTAAGAGTGTTCTTTCTTCTTATTTTCTTTTAAAAAGGAAAGAAAACTATGAATAGACAAAAATTGGAAGAAATACAATATCGATCAATGACTGTGTCTTTCCATTTTAAAAGAAATCTAGCCCACCACGGTTAGAGAGTTGATCCTTCACCTAAGTATATCTAGTAGATTTGCCATTGCTAGAAAAATATTTCCAGAAATACCAGCAGTAAAATATATTGATACTGATACATGACTCAATTTCTACTTTCAACAAAATTTGGTATAAAAATATGCTACTATTTTTTGTTAGGAGATTTTAAGAGAGAAAGAAGAGACTTTGTTTCCACGTTTTCAGTTGTTTATTTATACTATTACCATCAACTTTTGCCACAATATTTTTCTATCGCTGTTTTTTCTTCTACCAGCAATAGAGATTTTCTCAGTAAGTCTAAAATTATCATGATAAAGTTTTTTCTGCAACATTTAAAATAATGGTTGAATTAAAATATTTTGCTTGGTGAATTATATGTAAAACTAACCAACTGATATCAATAGAATCTGAACAAATTAACTCTACAAAAACTTTGTGTATTATTAGATTAAAAATAAAAAAAGCTAATATTTGAATGTTTCAATATTTTAGTTTTCATTAATGTAATATATTTTATAGATTTAAAAAAAAATCAATATTTATTTTTTAAGATTTTGCTTGCATTTCAAGAAATTTCATAAACATAGTTTATTGTTGTTTTTATAGAAATTCTTCCAATGAAGATGCATTTATTTAATTCACAGCTCATATCACAATTAGCTTATAAAGTCTTAGTAAAATGTTTTCAATCTTGAAGATAGTTTAGATTATTCAGATGCGATTAAAGGGGTTACAATTTCTGACAACGAAGATGGTACAACAACTTGGTATGGAAAATTATCTCCTATTGTTTATAGATAGGCTAGTATCATCGCTTATCTTACCCATACATCGCTTTGTGCTTTATGCTACTGTTACATAATGGAAACATGTATACCATTATCAATCAATTACAAATTTGTTGTATGGAGTAAATATGTGATTCGTATATAAATGCACCATGCCTTTTAGTGGGAAATGCGTGTCTAACTTTTGTTGAAAAATAGTGTTTAGGAAAAGAAATAACGATATCTGTGTTAATTTTTAAGAGTATTTACGGTTTACTTAGTTTCTCTTCAAAATGGTGTTTTAAACTGGGAAATGAGGTCTAAAGTATAAAACTGCAATTTCAGGATCCAATCTTAAGTATAAATCCAATAGAGTGTAGAACACTTAAAAAATTAATTTCAATTAAGAAGTTAATAAATACAGAAAATAGAACTTCTTTCATACAGGTTCTAAGGCATTTTCGAGTACTGTCGTATTGGGAAAATAGAAAACAGATTGACACAGTGGGAAGAAAAAAAATAACAATATTTTAACAATCGGCAAAAATAGTTATATTTTATTTGTTAAAATATATATGGAAGAACAAAAAAAAAATTTTTTTTTATCAATTCGTAATGCTTAAGAATAGATGACATATTTAAAAGGGTTATCTATTAAACACCAAATAAAAATGTAATGATTACACTGATTAAGAATTTTATTTATTATAAAGTTAACTGGATGTATTTGTTGATTTATTAAATAAAGATTGAATTATTAAATTAAAATGTAAATCTATATTTTATTAAATAAATTTGCTTAGTTATAAATTGTTATTAATTATTTTTGCGAGTGTAACATTAAAATTAAATGTTATAGAATCTATAAAAAATAGACGTAATTTTGTTAAAACTGAGTTCATTTTATTCAATTTTATCGTATATTTATAAATATAGATATAGATGGAATAGTTTCTCTATTTATATACTGCAGTTTCCCAAGTTAGCCTACTAATTCCCCAATGAATTTTATAATCTTGCATAGTTAAATAATATTGAGAAAATGTTAAATGTGATATATATATATATATATATATATATATATATATTATATATATATTATATATATATATATATATATATATATATATATATATATATATATATATATATATATATATATATATATATATATATATATATATATATATATATATATATTATATATATTATATATATACATAATATATATATATATATATATATATATATATATATATATATATATATATATATATATATTATTTATTTTTATGTATTACTTGTTGAAAAGCAACAAGTCATATAATAAACGCGAACGTATGTTTATTCCTCCAAAAAAATTCTTTCTGTAGATTTATTGTGACCTTGGAAAAGTAATAGCAACAGTTTTACGCGGCTCATCCCTAAATCCCTTCGAATTTCCCGATCGATTAAGCAATCTTACCTTGTTAAGTGTATATCTGGTGGCTTAATTTATGATAAATTTTCAGCAGTCTCGCCAAGTGACATTTAGATTCGAAATACAATGTCACCTTTTTCAAGAGAGTTTCTTTGATTTATTTGTGATTCGCATCCTCTATAGATCGATGCCTACGACATGCTTAGCTATACTAAGTCATTTGTTCTTGACGTCCCTTCTGGAGTATAAGTTATTACCGTTATTTCATCCTATCTTATTCTATTAGACAAACAAGAATTACGAAAGGCTATTAAGCAAGCAGGGTGTCTCAAAATGGCCTAATTTTTTTTCTCTTAAGAATGTTTCTGGATAAAAGGAAAGTAGCATGTGGCTCAGAGCAAAGAAATAACAGGAAAATCTATTTTGGGAAAAATGGATGCACGAATATATATTTTACGATTATTTTGAATGTTAATCAAAAAAGTTTTTTGAAATTTAAGTGGTAAAATTAGAAAATATGTACTTTTGTTTCTGGCTTAACATTCGGATAGAAACTAAAATTTATATATAACCAGTACAAATTTTCAAAATACTCTTTGATAAATACATCTCGAATTCTAAAACCTTTTATTAAAATTATTTATTTTAACTTATCTAGAATATAGCGACACAAAACCACTTTCATAATTAATTGCCTTACCGTGTAGTTAAAAGGAGATTTTAGATAGAAAATGCGAAAGTACGCAATCAATTTCGAAAGAAGTAAAACTTAAACTATTAATAAATATAAATAAAAGGATAATATACTAATAACTTTTATAAATTTTAAAATATTTTATAAAATGTTTTCATTTACTTCGTTCACCCACTTTAGAAAAAAGTTGATTTTTAAAATCAGAAAAATAATTAATGTCTAAAAAATAGAGAAGAATTATGTATCTAAAATAATTTCAAAAATTACTTATGCAGATAAAGTGGGTAACAAATTTATCTTGTATACAAAAAATAAGTTTTATTGTTTTATACACTAAAAAAAAATTAGATTAAAACATAAATTTATTAAAAAATTCTTACCTTGAAATGTTTTAAGGTACAAGATAATCTACTGAAGAACTTAAATGTGATAATTTAATCTTAGAAAATATTCATTGTTTGAAAATGAAATCTTATTATAAAAAATAAGAATGATTATGTTGCAGGATTTATTTTAATTTCCTCCAATTTTTTTATAATAACTAAAACAGATTATTCATTGGAATTTGTATAAGGTGCGTAGAAACAACTTTCACCTTACAAGTCTTCAATTTGATGTCGGGGACTTTTGAACACTGAAAATTGATGTAGCAATTTCGCATACATGTCTGTAAAGTTAACACCAGCAAGAATCTCTTTTCCTAATAAAATAAGGGTTTGACCAATTGGATGGAACCTGCTGGGAGGAAAAAATATAGAAAGAAACACCGCCGGTGAACAAAATTGGCTATTTGAGGAGAAATTGAAATGCTGTGAAAATTAGATGTTACAAGTGAACATTAATGAAGTTAATGACTTGAAAAGTGTTCTTGATTGTATGAATTGGTATAAATATGCATTTATATGTAATTATCTTCGTAATCAAATAATTTGGCTAATCAAAGTCT
The DNA here is from genome assembly GCA_030067965.1 of Latrodectus elegans. Lineage (NCBI taxonomy): Eukaryota > Metazoa > Arthropoda > Arachnida > Araneae > Theridiidae > Latrodectus > Latrodectus elegans. The sequence goes on from CM057817.1 coordinate 30,421,751, forward strand.
TTATGATGATATGCAGGAAATCTCACTTTTCCGGTAGCTATAAATGTTAGCTACACTGATAGTTTCATTAAAATTTCAATGGTTGCTGGTGTAGAAGAGAGGTTGGGAAACCTCATGCTTTGTTGAGGAGGTAATAGAAGCCAACAACAGAAAAGCTGTTAACTAGAATCCTCTATATCTGTACTTGCATCCTCATTGTGTTCTCAGTTATCATCAAGTTTTGGAATAATGATGTTCCTGTTGTCAAGGATGAAACTGACTAGGCTCACTATTCGTGTACTTGCTTCTTTATTGGAAACTATGTTTTTGTACCATGTGATACGAAAGCCTATCCCTCGGTGTGGTGAAATGCTATGAGCTGGTTAGTTGGTATATGGTTGCATAGTGCATGGGGGTGCCAAGTTCGTCGCAAGCACAGTTGTCATTGGGAAGGGCTCCAATTCTATACAAGTTTCTAGGGAATGTTCCATGGCCAGTGACAAATATCGTTAGTTACCTTGACTTATACTGTGAGTGGATGTTGACTATTAGCAATATTGAATGAACTAGTCTCCCTGCTGTAGCCTGGTCCCACTGTAGTTACCAAGAATGGATGAGGCTATTTTTTGCTACCCTTTTAAAGTAAAACCTTGGTGTGTTGGGAGAGTGATCTCAGGTTCAGTTAGGGTAGTTTCTTCTTTAGCAAGTGTATCTGCTATATCGTTGCCTGCGTGGCCTACATGCGCCTTTATCCATCTAAGTGATACGTTAATTAGATCATTAAGTTCATGTTGGATTTGTCGGGCAAGAGGGCTAAATAATTTTGGATTGCTGAGTGCCAGGAGATTGGATGACTGTCCGTCCAAATTACAAGTGCATCTCTTTCATTCTTGGCCCCGGTGATCGCATGGTGGATAGCGTAAAGTGCATGCACGTCTGTTATGACGAGCACTTGGAAAATTCCTAGGTTTTCTACATTGCAACATGTGAATACGGGCAACTATCTATAAAACTTTTATTAGAATGCATTTAAAGTTAGGGGTATTAAAATGTCTTACAGCAGCCTTTGCTTTTTATGCTGTCCCATACACAGTTCAAATATGCTTAAATAATTTGTATTTATATAAAAGAGTTGATTCACATATAAGGTACATTTTCAAATTCCTATACTCTTTGAAATCAAAAAGCAAAAACTTCATGGTGTGTGTATGATTATTTTCTTACAAAGTTATTTTCATAAAAGTATTTTTTTTTTTTTACTTTCAAAGGTTTGTAATAACCAACCTCTCTTTCTTGATATCATAAATCCAAATGAATGGTCAGTCTTCAATTTAAACCAATCATTTACACTTTTTCTTTTTAATCAACCGAATCATTTTAGATACTTACATAGAAAGTGTTTGTGCACCAAAATATCCTAGATTTAAGTTGATATACTTTGCAGGCTAAATCTAAGTTATTTGTATTTTCAATTCAAATACCCAGTTAATTATAAAATGAAGAATTTGTTGAAGCATTTTATTGCTTAAATATTAATTGCTTATTGGACATTAAATCAATAGTTGATGTGAAACTTTAATCTCTTTTTATAATTTCTTCTCTTAACTTTTAAAAATTATTACAAACTATTTTTTCTTTTTGAAATGATATATCAATCCGAAGAATTACCGAGCTTCAAATACGAGAATATTTGGAGAAATATTGATTATATTTATGAAAGTCATGTCAGAAATAAACTACAAGCCGTCTAATGAATGAAGATTATATTAATTTTCGTCAGAAAATAAACCATTCACTATCATTTATCTGTATATTTTTCTATCATTCTCAGCACTTCATTTCTGGGAAGTTCTGAACAGAGGTTAGTTCTTTATTTCCTGACTTGATATTTTAATAGCAAGAAAACAATTTTGAATACAGATGAGGTTGTGAAGTTTTAATATTTTAAAGATTTCTTTGTTCATTCAGAAGTATTCATTATTGTTTTCTGGATAACAAGTGTTATTTACTATACTTGCTACATTCGATTATCTATTACTTATGTCTGATTATTTGGGAATAAATATGGAATATTGTATTTTATGCAATGAATGCATTTCAGACAAACTGAACTAAAGCTATAGGTTTGGAAGTCTTTGAAAATATTTTTTTTGTCTAATGTGTATACCTTGGTAACAAAAACACATTCACAATTCATAATTACCCTTGGAGAAAGGTATTTTTAAAATTCAGGATAGTGAGCGTTGTTTAGTTTTTTACGAACTTTTCTTATAACAGCTTGAAGGAAAGGATACTTATTTCATGAATCATTTTAAAAGGTCGAATCCTAAATGTTCAAAGAGATGACAAAGTAAAAAGAAAAAAAGTTAAGTACTCATAGGAAAAAAAGAATAGTTTGTATTTAAGTTTTAAGGGCCTGCATCACACATGTGCCACTATCAACAGGCATCCATCAACCACATTTTAAGCGCCCTCAAGAGGATAGTTTACCAACATACTTCTCATGCAAGATTTTCGTATGGTCTTATAGATTTTATCAGATTTTGTGAGACCCTGAAAAGTAAGCAACAATTAATTATCAACTTTGCTTCTAAAAAACTATAAAATCTATTTAATTTAATATTAATTGCAAAATAACAAGACTGAAATTTTCATCATAAATTAATTTTCAAATATCTTTTACATGTTTCTTCAAACAGATAAAAAAACATTCTATCGTTTGATATAAATGAATTGCTTTAAAATAGATTCAATATTTCTAATTCAGTATACTAAATATTAAGATACTGTGTAATAAGGTTTATTCAGGATAGCGTTTTTAAATACTATTAATTGCTTTTATTTAAGAAAAAATCGTAGGTAATGTGTTCATTCCCCATTTTTATTTTTAATATTTTATTGATATTATTTTCTTAAATTTTCAGGAAATATAATTCTTTGTTGTAGTCTTTTATCTTTTACTTAAATTAATCATTTCATGCTTCATTTTCATTTTTATTCATTCCTTAAATTAAAAAGTAACATCTTGTATGTATTTTCTTTAAATATTTTTACTCGTGTTTTCAACTGGAAATAATATTTCTCATTTTATTTTCTCTATAGTAGAATATAAGATTTCCAGTTTTAAAATAAATTCATTTAGAATGAGTATTAGAGATAACTTTTCCGGTACCGTGTAAGCCTTTATTATTTATAGGTTCACTTATGCGAAGTACATTAGTAAAATGAAACCACAAACACACAACATTGCATCATTGAAGTGAACGATAAATAACTAGGAAAAGAGAAAAATAAACAGCATTTGTACTAGTAATAAAATCATTATCGTTATTCAAATATTTTAATTTTTTCATCCTAAAACCCTATTTATACGTTAATTTAAAGTAGTTAATAAACTGTCCAAAAAGGATTACGTTAATTAATTTTTGACAGACTTGTTGTTTCTTAAATTTAGCCATACAAGTAAATAAAACATGTTAATTTTTTGACAATTTTTTTTTATATAAATTCTCTTGAGCAAACATTTTGTTGGCTAAGAAAACAAATATTATTCATAAATCATATTTATAAACTAAAACATTCTTTTATATGATTTGGTGAATATTGAACGTATATAATAAGAATTTACTTTCAAAAATATCTAACCCTCTCTACCTTCGAACAAAATTCTTACTTTTTCATAACAATACATGCTTATTTTTCCTGAACTATTTCTTTTTATAACTAAACATAACAATTCTTTCCTCATAATCCACTATTTTTCCCAAATAAGACAATCATAATTGATTACGAAGAGTTTTCTGTTGTCACGAATTTTATACCTCAAAAATACTGCTTATTCATTATATAAATATAGTTTTAGTACTGTACTGTATATATTTTGAAGAAAGCCATCTGTATGTGGATAGAAACAGTACATGAAATATTTAATAAGCATTTTATTAAATTACTTTACAAAGTTATTCAACATCTTGCAAGAAGATGTTCTGTATCAGAAAGAATTAGGATATAATTTAATTAGAGGAAGTTTTAGTAGGATTCCCCATTTATGAACACTCTGCTAAGACATTACCTAAAGGAAAGAAAGAAAAGGAAGGAAAGAATATTGACGTTAGTATATTGAAAGAAGGATGACGAAAAGAGACATAATTTAATTAAATATTGTTTTTACTTTCTAGTTTACGATGAGTCTATCAACAAATGAAACTTAATTCAGATTGCAAACAAATATCGTTTCGAACTTTCAAATTCAGATCTCTACTTTAATTGGTAAATTAAATATTTTATCGTAAAAATTAAAAGTTTAATTATTCTTGAATAAAATAATTTTTTATTTGAGCTCGTTGCTTGTGATTTCATTCAAAAGTATTCCTCTTGTATCATTTATGCCCCCTGATTTTGGTATTGCTTAACTTATCTAAGATAGTTTCATTGAAATATGCTTGCAATATAATTTATGAAGTAAATTCTATTATAAAAATGTAACAATAATGTTTTCTAATCGAATCACGGATCACATTCATTGTCAAAAGTATTACAATTATAATAAAGTTGTCCTATAAGGAATTGCTTTTATGATGAAAAAATCAAAAGACGAAAATATTTTACAAAAAATAGACAACTTAATTATTTTTTGCCATATTATTTCAGTTCTATGTCTGAGACATTAAACTGTGGCTGTGAGCTTATTAAAGAAGCATAAAATACAAGGGTTACTCTGAAATTTTTGAGATACGCGCAGACGAGAATTTAATAAACAAAAATAACGGTTTAATTTTAAAATACAAAGTATTTTAACACGGAAGACGATTTTTTACTGACTTACTTCAACTTGTTTAGCGTAGAATAAATTTTAAACAGAAGAGAAAATGGAGTTGACGCGAGAACATTTTCGCGCTATGATTTTATACGATTTTAAAGCAGGATTAAATCAAGAAGAATGAGTTCAACGGTTGCAATTAGCATTTGGTGATGAATCTCCAACTCGTGCTACTGTATTCAGATGGTTTACAGAATTTAGAAGAGGTCACAATTTTCTTCAAGATGAAGGACACACAGGAAGGCCGCCGTCGGCAGTAATCCCGGATAATGTGTCTGCCATACGAAAAATGTTAGTGGATGATAATCACTGTACCTATCCAATGATACAAAAGGAACTTAACTTTGGATCCGCAGCCATACACAAAATCATTCGTGAAGAATTATATATGAAAAAAATAGTTTGCCGTTGGGTTCTCCGTAATCTAACTGAGCACCAAAAAGAGGAGCGTGTCAGAGTCAGTAAAGAAACTCTTAAATTGCTAAATGATGGTGGCCACCACATCATTTCAAAATTTATAACAGGTGATGAAACGTACATACCGTTTTTTGACGTTCCAACACGTCAAGAAAGCAAAGTATGGGTCTTTGAAGATGATCCCACGCCGGCAATGTTTAAGAACAACGCGCACTGAAAAAAGTGATTTATGCCGTTTTCTTAAGATGTACGGGATTGGTCAAAGCCATCAAGTTGGAAGGACAGAAGACAGTGACAGCAAATAAGTATACCACTAAATGTCTGCCAGAAATTCTACAAGAACTGAATGTTAGGGGACTAATGCTTCACAATGCCAATGCATCTTCACATACAGCCGGACTAACAGTTGAATTTCTTAAACAAAAACAAATTAAAGTGATCGGACATTCACCGTAGCACCTGATCTAGCTATGTGCGACATTTGGTTATTCTTTAATCTAAAAAAAGAAGCTACGTGGACGTGGTTTTCATTCAGAAGAAGAGATTGATGTGGTTATAAAAGCATTTTTTTCATCTATTCCAAGAAATAATTGGCTTGAGGCATTTAATCTGTGGAAAATTCGTCTACAAAAGTGCATTGATGCTGGAGGAGACTACTTTGAACACACCTAAAATTTTGTAAGTATAGCTTTAAAAACCTTGTTCTATCTCAAAAATTTCAGAGTGATCTTCGTATTGACATTATGTTTGGTTCTTTGAAGATTATTTTAAGAAACTTTACTATATTTTATAAATATATATTACAAAATATCTGTAATTTGCTGTAATTCAATATGGAGTCATACTTTAGATTTGACAATGTCGACTCTATTAATTTTATTAAAGATTTGTTTTACTCCCTTATTCTTTACTTTTGCATGTTTTGAAATATAAATCAAATTAGCAACTGTCTTTTGTTGCCAATATCAGCTGTATAGTAAGTTTTTTAATAAAAATCTTATTTTACATTATTTTAAAAATCTTATTATTGCGTATATCTTATTAAACATCTTTTGAAAGGCAATTATCACTTTCGAAACCAAATTCTTCCTTCCTGTATGTATGCTTTGAAACATGCACCAAAATCTTTTTGTAATCAGTTTATCTTCTACAAAACCCCCTAATAGTAGTTTAATTATATTCACTATGTGTAGGAATTAAGTATTAATAATGTGAAATATACTGTTTTTATAGTTATGGTGGTATGCTTCAAATTACAAGTATCTTTAATTTAAGCTAACATTATTTTGAAATGTATTCAATCAGTAAATTCATTCCTATAAGAATTACATAAGGCTCCTTTTTGCATGTACTTTCCCAGTTTTTATGAAGTATACATTTACGCTATATTATTATTTCTAATTAAAGCCTACGGAAATTTCTTCGTTCTACACTGTGAATTGATGCTTATAAATATGTTTTATCCTTTACATAAATGCATATTTTTCAATTTTAAGACGATTTGTATTACATCATCTTTTAAGCCGGATAAAATTGATACTGAATGTTAAATTTTTTAATTTCACATTTAATTAATTTTTATTTTTAATAAGGGGGGATTACATATTTTATATTATTTTTTATAGATTTATAATAATCTAGTGCTATAAGAGCCCGTTCTCTTGAGAGGAAGATCCAAAATTCGATTAACAACGGGTAATGTGTGGATGATGTATTTATTCCCCTCCCCCTTCCCGCATACTGCTCTGTGAGGAAATGTGCTTTGGAATTATAGGATTTTCTGCACCGCAAAATAAGAATATGATTTAATTATCTATGAAAAATTCTCCCGGGAAATAAATACATAGTGTATGTTCTAAAGAGCTATAGAAAATAGTTAAATTTATCTTCAATAAAGGGTCAATAATATTTATGTGTATAGTGACAGATAAAATTGATTTTCTTATTAAAGCCTGTTTATTTATTAATACAAAGCTTATTTTCTGTTTTTTAACTAAAAAATTTTTTTCTGATATAATAAATGAGTCCCAATTTCAGTGTAGTTTAAATCTTTAAGGGGTTACAATTCTGTACATAAAAAGTGTGTGTGTGTGAAAATATTTATCAAATACCTTTTTAATTTCAGCTATTATTTTGCACATTTAACCAAATAATATATTTGCATACCATCGGTTTTAGATACTTGTTCAATATACAGAAAAATACTTGATAAATTCTTCTAAAGAATCAGAAAACAGACAGAAACTACTTGACAATACATTTTAGTGAAGATTTGTTCAGGGAAGTTAAGGACTATCGAAACAAATTAAATAAAATCAACTCTGCATCAAATGTGTGGTCAATAATTATATTGACCTCTAATTATAATCTATGTGAATTAGCATTCGAGTGTCATACGTTTTTTAAGTCATAAAATATCCTTTTAAAAATTCAAATTAGATTTACAAGTTTTTTGCTTAAAACATTCATGACTAATTACGGAATTTATTTGACTTTAAGAAGTATTATGGGCGTAATATTATTTTACATTTAAATTTATTATATTATCTTTAATATTTGATTAAATACGTGTTTTGAGCAAAATTGTTACCATACGATGTCTCGTTATGTTTTAGGTATCCTCTGTAATTTGATATTTATATGAATAAAAATAAATAGATTATTATGAATATTCTCTCTGAAAATATAGACATTATTATAAACTTTATTTTTTCAGAGCTTTTATGTGACAAATGTTTTACATTTATTGTGTGACGATTGAAATTATTATGTTTGGTTTTGTAAAGTGTCTATTGTTGTAAAATTCATGTTTTTATTTAATTTTTAAAATAAAAGAAAAGCGTGAATATAAATAAATCTTAATATTTGTGTATCACATTTAATTGAAAATATATAGCACTACTTTTAAGCGTGCGATACAAATACATAATAACATATTTATCAAATAATTACTTATTTTTATGTTTCCTAACCACCTAGATATGAAGTATAAGAATAATAATTTATTTTTATATTTCCTAAGCACCTAGTATTGAAATATAAAAATAATAACTTATTCTTATGTTTCCTCAGCACCTAGATATGAAGTTTAAGAATAACTTATTCTTATATTTCCTAACCACCTAGCATTGAAGTATAAAAATAATAACTTATTCTTATGTTTCCTAACCCCACCTTGCTATGAATTATAAGAATAATAACTTATTCTTATACTTCCTAATAACTTTAACTCATATTAGAGCAAAATTCAGGATAAAAGGTTTTAGTCAGTTTATTTTACACTTTGTTTGTTTGTACAATTAAACAAATATTTGATATATAATTATGTTTTACACAATTATATATCAAATAATTGTTTTCATATTTGTTATAAAGTTATTTAAAAATTTGCATGATGTATAAATATTTTCTTGAGAATATCTCTTTCACCAGCTTTTATACGAAGTATAAGAAATCTCATGCATCATATCATTGATTGTTTTAAATTTTAGCATTTTTTGACTGTTTATTTTACACAATTTTTGCGAAATACTCCTTGATTTGTGAATATGTAACAAAAATATTTTGTACAAATGCAAATATCCATTAATTATTATATACATTCTTTTTTAAATCAGAGTGTATTACATAGCATTCCATTTTGTTTTTTGAAATAAAAAGTTAAGTGATGCCCAAAAGTGTAACATAATTATTCAAATAAATAAATAAATAAACATCTGTAGACAAGACAGAGTTTATTTTTACAAATATAAAAAAATTAAAACTCCAATTTTTTAAATAACACTTAGATCATTAATGGTAGGAAATAATGCTTAGTACTCAAAATAGACATGAAAAGCAATTTAAAGCCATTTTGCTCTCTTTTCTTTTACCAAAGAAAAAGATCTTAAATATACAAGTATTATAACTCAACAGTTGCCATTTGTGGAAAACACTGTACAAACTTCGTGAGATTAGACTTGTGATTTATAGTTTCTTTTCTAAAAAGAGATTTTGGCAACATGATGAAAATTCAACTATAAATAGAATAATATACGATTGTTCCACGTTACATTAATAATGTGTGTTGTATGCAATTATCAGAAATTATACGTTTATATACAGCGTCATGCAATAGCAGTCATGATTGACTAGATTACGTTAAAATAAAAATCACAGTTAAGTTGTTGGTTAACTTGACATTAATCTAAGCTTTGTGAAATTTTCTGAAAGTTTAATATAATTTAATTAACACGTTATTTATAAAATTTTATGATTTAAAGTAAATGCTGATGTAAAACTCATTCAATATTTGCACAATGAATGCCTTCATAATTTTGTATTTAGACCACACAATAATCTAAGCCAAATATAATTCATTTTGTGACTTATGACACTGAATAAATTAGAACATTCTAACTTTCCTTCACTTGCTATTAGTCTCGATATAACATTCGCAATTAAACCTTCAATGAAAAATATGAGGTCAACTACGTTATTTTTTTCCAACTTGAAAAAAGTAACTTTTCCATTATCTTTAATACTTTATTTCTTAGTGAAATTTAGTAAAATTATTTAGTGCATTAGAATTTTAAAATAAAAGTTAAGCATTACTTTTGTGAATTTTTAAAAATGGAAGCGAATTTTATTTTCTGATTCATGCTTATTTTACATACTTGTTAAATAAGAAATATGTAACTGTAATTAGTGGTTCATATTTAAAATTTAAAAATAATTAATGGCGTATTTGATTTTTTTTTTGTGTGTTTATTGCTTAAATATATTTAAGCAATGATCAAATCATTTTATAAATATTGATAATTTAAAATTAACAAAAACTAAATATTATATTCTAATGTATTTTATTTGAATGGAATAAATTTATTTCACTTTTTATTTATATTTAAGAAAACAAATTTAGTCTTTCTGTCTTAATTATTTCATTTTATACCTTCAAAATTGGCTTAAATATAAGCAAATATAATAATAAACAAGATAAGAATAGAGAGTATGTTATATATATATATATATATATATATATATATATATATATATATATATATATATATATATATATATATATTAGCATCATGAATGATATTTATTTTAAAAGAATCCTACTGTTGAAAAATAAATTATAAATTACATTATACTTTAAATTTGTAATTATATGTTATAACTATGTTAGCAATTATATGCATGCATAATGTATTTAATGTATTCTCCTTCAGGTATTTGCGCATATTAATAGCAAATTTCCTTTTGTATTCAATTTATATACTTATATATATTTTATTTTTTATTGGAAAATAATTTCTAAATAAAATTCAACAAAATTTCTGTAACTACGAGCAATATTTTAGAAAATGCAGATGACTGTCATATAAATAATTATATATATATACACAATCTAATTCAACGAGCACTTCTTAATAAGTGATTCTTATAAGTGATATTCAAATTACAAAAAAATATTCCTGTAAAGAATTAATAAACAATACTTTGGAGAATGAAACGCAAAGTTACACCATGGTATTATATACGTAATTCTGCCTCTGTCTCAACTAACTACCTATGCTTAGAAAGTGTTTTCCTTTAAATTTTAAAAAACATATGTATACACGCGCGCGCGTATATATGCAATGAAAAATCAAAACTATAAAAGCTTATTTTTGTGAAAAGTAGATTTTGAAATATTTTGTTGAAGTACAAGAAACTGCATCCTAATCTTTTATATAGTTTTTAATGTGTTAACTAGATTACTGATGCATATAAATCATTACACTAAGCTTTTGAAGTAATTGTATTCCTTAAATATATCTTCTTAATCAAGGTAACACTTGGAATTATAAATATCACACATTATTTATATCTATTAATATTTTTTTGCATTCTATTTATTGTTTTTTAATTTGTAAATATATATATATCTTGCGGTTTAACAGTAGTTTCCCAGTATGAATTCGGCTGCGCGTTTTGCATGTTAAATAGGAAGTTCCGCAAATAATCAACTAACTACGAAATGCATTCCATCAATGGTTCAGTGTATAATATATTAGTAACAGTATCGAAATTCAGGTATATTAGAAATTATATAATAGTATCCTAAAATATATTTTACCAACTTTTATTCTTATTATTTTGTTTTAGGTATTTTTCATCCACATAAATCATTTATTCATATTTTCTACGTGCAAAATAAACAATAATGTATTATTTTTCAATTATATATCTGTACGCACATAGTTTAACACTTAACACTTTGAATTTTTAAAAGTAATTTGTATAATAATCCAAATGTTTCTTAAAAATGTGTTTTACAGATGAGTGATTAATGTTTATTTGTATTTTGCATTATACATTTTTCTAGAACACGTTTGAATTTAAGTGTTTTTTTGAAATATTTCGAATACAATCTTAGGAATGGGAATTCATTAGAAGAGAAATAGTTGAAAAACAAAACGAAATATGATTACGAGTATTTTTTCAACAGTAACTAGTATTTTTTATGGTTTTTCTTCAAAAATGTTGTTTTCAAGATACGTGACAAAATAGGAAATTTACTATTTTAAAATTTCAAATTGCAATATAATCTTTGAAATTCCAAAAAAACTATAAAAATATAAGTGGCGTAGATTTAAATTTTATTGTTGTTATTTAGCTAATAAAATGTTTAAATAAATCATAATGCATAATTAAACTCAAATGTATTAATTATCTTAAAAGTTGCAGAAATAATTTATTTTGTATTTAGATACTTTTTTATAATTTTTTATAATCAGCGAATTCTTCTGTGAATCTTCATGGTCTCGCTGTATAGTAAATATGAAGCGTGATTTTTCTATGAAATTGTTATGCTACGAATTTTATTTTAATTATTCATTTTTCTTATGGAGATAATAGGAAATACAAAAATTTATTTAAAACTACTTAATTAAAGTCCAATAAGTAAAAGTTTAGCAGTTAGTGTAAAGTTCAGTGGTGCTAGCAATTAAACTAATATAGTTAGATTTAATTAACCATTTTGTTCTGAAAGAGATAACAGAATAAATTCAAGTAACCAATTCATGGGATTGATTTTCTATATACTAGATTATGTACTTCACTAAACACTTAATCTTACCTTCAATTAAATAAAATATTTTTTTTAAATTTAAAGCTTTTGAGCTAAAACATTTAATTTAAAATTAGATTGAGTTTGCAAAGTACATAATTAGAAATTCACAGAAGGATTTCGAAATAATAATCCTATGAATGCTTTGCTGCATGTTGTCCACAAAAAAAAAGTTAAGTGGCAAATGAACATAAACTACAAAAATGATGAAAAGGATCTTTCTAAGAGAAATTATCTAATTTCGTTAGGAAAAAAGTATTTTGCATTTAAAAAAATAATAACGATTACAAATTATAAGAAAAAACACACCAGAAAGAAATAACTCTTCAGAAGTTAAAGAATTATAAATTTACATTTTTATCTATTTGTAAATGAATTAGGGATGAATGTGATCATCATGGGAAATACAGTACAAAATATGAACGTGCTTTTTTATAACAATTTTTTATGTAATTCAATTATTAGTTACAATATTTAATATATCTTGTATAATTTTGTATAATATATTTATGATAATGTTTTTTCTTTTTGATAGATCAAAACTTGGACTTCAAGACCGAAATATTCCAAATTCTAGGTATAAGTCGCATGTTTTAAGAGTGCAAAAATTAATTTATGCCTATTTTAAGTTAAAAATGAATATTTTGTTTTATATGAGGAATTACTTTTGTTTTCTATGTTAAGCGGAAGGAAGGGAAAAAGAGAGACGTTTTTACAAATCTAGATGGTGAATATGCCCTTGTTAAGACAATATAATTTGAAATGGATCAAAGCACAGGTAGTAATTAGTTCTTCTCCATAACGAAAAAACTACAAAGCAATTTTCCTAAGGAATTGAATATAGGCACGATACCAAAATATTATAGTTTAATAACAGATTTTTGGTTTTTAAAATAATTCAAGCTAATCCTGAATAATTAATAAAGTAGGAGAGATATTATTTGCCTTCTGAATATGTGCATTTGTGTTAACTTTTTCTTCATGTTTTTAGCAAAATGAATAAAGGATTTCAATATAGTGTTAAAATCTGAATGGGAATAAAGCATTTAATTAATTTACACTACAAAATGAGTATTTAGCCATCTTCAGGCATTAATAATGGAGTTTATACCTATGGAAATTTATAACATTCATTTTGATTCTATAAACATTGTTTGAAATCATTCATATGAACTGGATTGTCACTTTCATTTTCATTTGTTTTATTTTAAAATAAAAACTATATTTACATTCGGTTTATTTTAAAATAAAAACTACATGGTTTGTCATACTTGGTACTATTCACTAAAATTTGCTACTAATTTTTTGCATTTATCGAATGCATAGTAAGCGAAGTAATGTAACGATATAAAACATTTCATCAAAGGGAATAAATATAAGGGAAATGATTTAGTCGCAAAAGACATTTAAGTGTCACAGCAAGATGATAACAGAGATACTGCCCTAATATGACAGTGCTTAAGCACATTTATGACATACAAGGGTATTCATGCTGTTATTTTTGGCATGAATAAAGAAATCAGTTTTAAGGGCTTTTTTTTAGTAATGAGACTTTAGAATTTGTTACGAAAGATAATATCTTTTACGATCTTTGTAAAAAAAGTGCCAATCAATAGTACCAAGTTTATAAGAGCTATTTAGAAAATTATGCATATTTTAGATGTTATCTTTCAGAGGTTAAAAATGTTAAAATCAATTTTGTTTAATCTATTTATACCGTACATTAACGACATGACTAAAACATTAATAAAAATTAATGTTTTTATAAGCATATTAAAAATTATATTTATCTAGAAAATTATATTTTGATAATGTCTGTTTCTTTAGTTTGAAAATGACTTTATTTAAAAATATTTCATTGTATTATATATAATCAACTTTACAGGTTTAGAAAGCTAATTATGTCAAATTACAATGGTGTTTTAAAATATGATTTGATTTTTAAGATGAAAACAAAATATGAATTTAAAATGGCTACGAAGAAACAAACAGAAACATTTTATAGGTAATTTTTGTTATAACATTATCATAATAAGCAAACTATGATGATGTATAATTTTATAATTTATATTTCTGAGAAAATAATAATTGTTTTTGAGATTTTTTACTATCTAGATTTGAGTGTCTTAAAAAAATTTTTTTCGAGTATTTATAACAATATTTATTTTAAAATATTATCAATTATTTATTTTTAAACTTCAATTTTTTAAGGAATTTATTATTTGTAAGTTTTAAACTCTCACTGAAAATAATGCACAAAATTCTAAGAAAGTTTTGTTAAAATCAATCTCAAAATATTTTCTTAAAAAATTTTTAATTTATGTGGTTTTTAAGTTAAGAGTAAAAGAAAATATCCATAAGTTAAGAAAATTTTGAGCTCTTTGATTGTAATATTTTTTATAGTAAATATCATTTTTTATCAAGCATTTTTGTGAATCTGAAAGTTGATAGTTTTAGATCGATAGCAGCTTCCTTTAAAGTTTGGGAAAAGGAAACAACATAAAATAGGAGCATAAAATGCATTGGATTTGTGTTTGCATGCGTATATAATCCATCGGATCAAACAAGAGTTGAAACAAATAGATACGTCTCTTTCATGTAGTTCAATTGATTTAAATTTTGGATAAATAGATTTGGAGTTTTACCGATTTCTCTGTATTGTTCATGGATGTCCTTACTATCAGAAAGCGATAAACACATCTTATTAAATAGATTTGTTCACGTAAATTTGTTTTCTTGAATTACTTCATCATCCTTTATTATGAAAACATTTTTTAAAAAGATTCTTATGATTTTAACAAATTATGCTCATTAATCTTGAAAATAATGAAACTTGTTTATGAGTAGTATAATTATCTATACATATTCGGTGGTGCTTGTATTTTGAGTCGATAATGATTTGGGAATTTTTCTTCAAAAATTTTTAATTTTAATACAATAGAATAATTTAAGATGCATAAAAGTTATTTTATTTTAATTTTAAAGCATTTTTACTCAATTTAAAATTTATAAATTGAAATTTTAACTATAAAAATTATTTTATTGCTCTTTTAATTTTAAATTGCAACATTTATTATTCTTTCTATAAAACTATATTTTATGTAAAACTTTTAGTAATCTAAACTGTTATCAGGACAAAGTAAAAAGTTTCATTATTATCATGTTTTATAATTAAGTTTCTATTCTTAAAAAAGTACTTCAATTGCTTCAGAATTATAAATTAAAAAAAAAATACAAGAAGTAGTTTATTTTTGAATTCTTAGTTTAATTTACTGCAATAAGCCTTGATATTTTTTAATTCGAAAATATTTCAATAGTTAATTTTACACTTTAAAAAATTGCACTCAACAAATTACTTTGAATTTGTATTGGTATTCTCATAACTTTATTACTAATAATTTAATACACATTAAAGTTTTATTTATTTGCAACGAAACAACGAAGGTCGTGTAAGAATATATACATTTAAAAAAATGAAGCCAAAATTTATTATCATCCATATTGTATTGAAGAAACTGTTACAAAATTTTTCTTTATAAAAACTGGACGAAAAAGTATAAATTTGAACATTCATAAAAAGAAACGACAAAAAACCTTCTAAAATACACTTATTATACCTTAAAGTTAATTTGGTGAAATTTCCCTATAAAGATTGTTTGTTTTGTTGCGATTGAGTTATTTTTTTAACTATATTTCTAAATACGCTCACAAACAACGAGTGATGGCTAATATCTTTTGTTGTTTGGTGGAGAGATGGCATATAAAACTGAAAATATACAAATGGTCTTATTTTTATAATTGATTGAACAAAGCTGAAAAATGTTTAAACAAAGCACATTCCTCGTATTGTCTCTAGTTTATTATAAACAAACAATTATATTTACTATGCTCTAATTCATTCATTAAGCAAAACTAAAAACTAATATCTCAAAATAAATATAATTACATCATTTCTAATTAACTGAAGTGTTTTAAGAAAATTGAAAGGAGGGATGGTTCGTTATTTCTTTTCCCAATTCATTAAATCGCTAATCAGACAGAAAATGCTAATTAAAGTCTCTTTTATTTAGAAAATTAGAAGGAAATTTTTATTAGAAATTAAATGCTTCATCGTAAAATATTTTCCATTTATTTAACTTGATCAATTATGCCAACAAAATGATCAGATTTCTACAAATAACATATTTTTCATTGGTTTGATTCTTGCCAATCAAAACATCAAATAGAAGGAGAATGATATTTTTCAAAGATGCGCTGTTGATTGATGTTGTTGAATTTTTCTGAACGTGTAGTGAGGCTGTCACATAAATGCTAGATTTTATGAAGCAAACACCATTGTTTATTAAAAATTATGAATTGTGCATAATTCTCTTTTATTTTTACAATAAAAATAATAAGAATCATGCGTAACACTTTAGTTTCTTTACACAAGTAACTACAAAATAGTATGATATATATTTATTCGTATTTCAATGAGGCTGGGTTCTTAAGTCAAACCTTTTTTGATAGTAAAGAAGAATATATCATAAATAACGTATGGACAGGTTAGAATCAGTAGTGGGAAGAGAAGAAGTGATCTTTTACTATCCTGTGCTCAAAAGAGAAAACTTGTTACTTTAATTGAATGTGCAAATCTTATAAATAGTCGCCTAATTTTACATCATGAAATCTTACTTTATTATTATAATATATGCTATAATTTAATAATTAATAACTATGAAGACGTGAAAAACTAACAAATGAATATGGAAATGAAATGAAACTAAATTGATTAAATAAAGTTGAGAATATTCATAAAATAACTAGAAAAACAACAACAAAATAATGTGAAGTCCTATTAAAAGTGTGCTCAAAAAGTTTGTTGATAGAATAAGCAATTATAAAAACGCATAAGATATATAATATATAACATAATATATTATATATAACATATTATATATATATATATATATATATATATATATATATATATATATATATATATATATATATATATATATATATCTGTTATAAGTGCATAACAGATATAATATCAAATCTTATAAAACTCTATAAATTACTTTTCTGAATAAAATGACTAAATATATTAATATAATTTAGAAAATAAAAATAACAGTCCTTGTGTACTATTTAATCATAAGAAGTGCTTGTTTGGAAAATTGATTTATTTTACAATGAAGGAAAATAAAAAAATATTTTTCAGCAATTGAAATATTCAATTTTCAAAAGAATTGTATATCCTTGTCGAAAACATCAGAAGATTACATTACAGGGTTATCTGGAACTATTCCCTACTCCTTTCCAAAATACAGTTCGGAGATTGTTAGAGAAACCCTTATTGATTTTTACTTTGAAAATATTACTTTTTCACGTTCGAAACTTTTCTTATCAATATAAAGATACCGTATACCGCTTTTAAAGGATTCTTCTCACGATTGGTTTCAGAAATACTTGTAAAAATCTAAACGAGAAAAAGAAATTTCTTCTATTTTAAGCTTCGCAACGATGTTTATTTAGAACGAAAGAACTTCAATAGAATATTTGACAAACAATCGTGTTCTTTATATTATATTCTGTTCCTCGAACATAATAGACGATAAAGAATTATAGTATAGGCAAATACTGGCTTATATGTAAATTATATTGACAGCGTACATGCTATAAAAAGAAACTCACGAGTAATTACTAATTTTTCTCTGAAATAAGTCAAAATTAAACATATTGGTTGGTAGAAAAATATTAAAATGTAAAGATTAATTTAATCACTAATGGGAATATTGAAATTAAATATTTTGTTCCGAGGAAAAGCTTGTGTAAAAATTTTTACATTTAATTTAATTAATATTAAAATATTTAATTTTTTGCGAATTTAAATGCTTTAATGTAAATATTATTAATTTCTTTGCTTTTTAAGCTATTTTATTTAAAAACTATGTTAATGTAACTGAATTACTATAAAATGTTACTGAAAAATAGGCAATAAGTAAAATACTTAAAGAAATTTTTAATTTAAGTAAAAGCTTATGAATTTTATATAGATAATTGATATATTTACTGAGAAAGAAATTAAATCTCAAAATTTGGCTGGGTAGGAAATAAAAAATAACATTCAATAAATGTAGGATTATTTCTCATTTTACGTGAAAAGTGTTATATGCTATAAATGAAAATGACTCAGAAAGATAACAACAAATTTTGAAGAAATTGTATAGTAACAACGAAGAGCACACTCAAATTTATTTATAACTTATGACAAAACATCATGTTCCATGGTTAATATTCAACTGTATCATTAGACCACAAGCAGATTATTTTATGAATTTATGTAGAAGGTAAAATTTGAAAATTTGTTTTGACAGGTTTTGAGCTTAGGGAACATATATCTGATTGTGACTGTAAAAGATATAATTAAGTGAAGTTATTTGGAAATTTGTTTCAAAGAACACACGAGATATTTTTCTATAGTTTTACTGTAATTTCAGGATTCTGTTTTCATCGATAACATAAAGCGAGTAGAGTAAAAAAAAATATTTTAACATCTAAATTAAACAATAGATATTCTTTAGGAAAGATGTTATCTAGAGTTTTAGAAACTACTTTTAAAATGCTTATTTCCATCATAATAAATTTATAAGTAGTTCTTTATTACTCTCAGACAGTAGAACATGCTTTCTAACATCCTCAACGTAAAATCCCTCTTTGGAAGATTTTTCTTTAATTGAAGAACGTATTCACATGCTACAAGGGAGGAAATCCAAAAAATACTCAAGGATAGAAGTACATGAAGAATGTGGAAGCGCATCATTCACATCTTCCTTTGTTCAACAGTGGCTGGTATGGAATCCAGAACCTTTTACATTAATAGTACTTGACTTATGGACAATATTATATGTGCATAAAATTTAAGGATTATTAAACCCATCAATAAGGAAGTAATCAGTAATTTTTATAAACTAACTATTGCTGATAAACTAATTACATTTGTAAATCAATTAATATTTAACTGTTACTATCATTTTTAGTTAAGCAATGGATGAAAATGAGATTGAGAATATGTTTTCCATAATAATGTATTTTTCAATACTGCTTGATTTATCTCGGAAATAATATTGTACAGTTTGGTTTTAATTAACATCTGCTAAGTAAATTTCTGTAACTTTGATCGATGTCTAAATATTAAGATCAAAAAAGTGGAATTACTCATACAAACTCTCCTTTTTATTTTAAGAAAACGTCCTCTATATTTTGTCAAAATAATTTTTTTCATTTCAAGGTAAACACTGTTAAATAATTTTCTTAGAAAAATGAAATAATTTATAATTTTATACACGCATATTTTTAAGTACTTTTTGCAGAAGGGTGTGACTACTTTCAGTTGTTTATGAAATTCAGGTATAATTTACATTTAACAGTGTAAATTCATCAATTGGAAGCCGTAGAAAAAAATATAAAATGCAGAACACAAATTTAAATTACTCAACTTTGTTGACAGTAAAATTATTAGAATTTTTTTTTTCCAAAATGCTTTCTGTTTGGAACTGAAATATTTGAATTTTTATGAAAAATAAACAAAACACAAATAAAATATAATGTAAGAAACCCATTAACTAATAATTTTACTGTTTGAGGTGGTTCTCTCTATTATGATACTAATGAGTTTCAATAAAATATCGTGAAAAAAAGACAAATTAATGCATTTGTTTTTCAAAGCCAGCCGACCAAAGATCCGTCGAGTTCACTAAATTGCGGTTGGATCATGTTAAAACTGGGTGTGGTCGCAATATCCTCCAAGTGAAATGATACGTCTGGGTGTGACATCCCAATATTTGGGCCCTGCTTGGACTTGCTTTAAAATTATGAAGACTCCACTGTAATTGGTAGAGTCCAATCAGGGCTGTATATAAGGAAGCATTCTGGTGTGGCAACTACATATTTTTCAAATTAGTACACCCAACTTACAGCTAAAATTGATCATAATTATATAATAAATGTAAACTATGTGTTGTAGTAACATTTATGCCCAGGATATAACTAAATATTTTAATTATGATTTTCTTCAATTGTATGACAACAGACATAAATTAAATAAAAAAAAGTATTAGGGATTATTTTAGCTATTGCTTCACCATTACATAAGACCTATTTCATCTGGACACCTAAACTTACCGAGATTCTGTGTGGCATGTCACAAGATGCCAAGTGAGTAATCTTATTGCATAATTTATTAAATATAAAAATTATATTATACACAAACTGGATATCTCAAAATCGAGGGTATAGTTTCTTACCAAGTGATGGAACCATGTTGGAGAGATAAAAGTTACAAGATCATCTAGGTGCTCCAATGAAGGCAAAAAAATTAGCGACAAAATTATTTGTTTATCAATTTAAGAGTTTGAGTATTTAATATTCTGTAATAACTGCGAAGAGGTCAGACATACATTTGGGTATGCCTTGTTAATACCTAATTTATATTTAGAGAACTTTGCAAAATTGAAGAACTTTTGAGGCATTGAACATCGAAGAGTTTTAAATTCCGTGAGAACTTTTGCTAGACAGTGTGCTAAATACACAAATTGTAAAAAAAAAAAAAAAAAACAGGAAAATGCTCAACCTCTTACATTGACACACATGCAAGTAGAAAATTGAAACTAACTCAATTCTTCAACAGTGAATCTGGGACAGAAACTTGAACTTCTACTCTGAAGATTATTAGCTACACTGTATTAATACTACATACGTTAGATTCTCGAGTTCATTATTCCTTTCTAACGTATGTAGATTCTCAATTAATACTACATACGTTAGATTCTCGAGAAAACTAGTGCTCTCTGAAATCTAATCTTAAAACAATCGAACACTCATGGGAAAGTATTTGAGTAACAGGAGCAACATATCTTTTCTCACAACATTTTTTTTTTAATCTTCCAAGAAGTGAGGACAGTTAATCTCGATGAGACTTATAGAAACACAACAAAAAGTAAGTTTTGACCTTCTCTCAAGTGGATGCAAAAAGGAAGATCAAATCTTAAGAGATTCTTTAAGAACTTTTTTGAAAACATGTGGGGTCTAAATACTTCAGTTTACATTCTTTAAACAAATATTTAAATTTTTTGTGATAATTAATAGCAGGTATATTTTTACTTGTTATTCACGTAAGTGAGTCACAAAAATAACTGGTATATTTTTTATTTAGATACTGTCAGTTTTAGGTTGATTGAAATATTCCAAAGGTTGATTTTTTAGCTTGCAGATACTTATTTATAACTTCTTAGCAAAATCAGTATTTATTGTAAGTTATTCGTGCAAGCATTTAATCAAATATAAATATTTTACACCAGATTTAGACTACATAAGTATATTTAAATCTAGGTTTTATTTTGTACATCATATATTTTTACTATGCATTTTATTTTATTACTCTTTTTACTACAGTTACAGAGTTTTTACACAATGTGCTGATGTATTGTCGTATTCCAGGCAATACCGAAATTTTTACAAGTTTAAATTAATAAATACTGATTATTACCTTTTAAGTTATTAAATAGCTAGTTCTATGGCGTATATACTTTGGTGTATATATATGGTGTCAAACTTCTTCTAAAACGTATTATCCATCACCAGCGAAAAATTTATTACAAAGAGAATGCAGTTGATGCCTCTTGGAGGAGCCTGTTGAGCTCATGTATCCCCAGCAATCTACCTAGATCTATAGGGGTCTCCTGCATGATTTTCTCCAGAAACATCTATATCACATAGAGCTTCACCGGACTGCATTTTATATAGGGAACATGTTGATATGGATGGCGAGCATCTTTGGAAATATTCTGCCCTCCAGGAAGCTCGCACTTCTTCACATTTCAAAACGCTCTCCACTCCTTGAGATACTTCTTTTCTTTATTGGACTGCAAGAATTATTATGCTCGAAACAGCCAACATAAGGACGTAATTTACAAAAAAATGGCGTATATACATACTTTAAACAAATTTTCTATTCCCATTCTCAGTTACTCACTAAAATAATAAATTACATATTTGTGAAGAAATGCGTATACTTAGAAATCCACAGGGAACACAAGGATTTACATTACAGTCCACATCCTTTTTCCATTTTTCCTTTTTCTACTAAGAGTCTTTTTCGTCTATGGAATTCCTTTAAAGCCTTTATTTTGTTTTTACCTGTATGTAGGATTTTTAACTTTTCAATCTTGAAATTTTTTATGTATAGAAACTCTTATCATTTATATTTTTTAATTTTTAATTGTTGGCTTAAAATTTTTTTTTTAAATTATTGTTTTGAGATTAAATTTCAAGTGAAAACATTAAGTTAATGAGGAAGGGAAATAAATGATACCAATAATTGATGTCCTGATTTAGATTTTGGATAAATAATATTTTGTATCTTTTTATTTTTTACGTATTGAACTGTATAAATTATTGAACTTGGTGCCTATTTTTAAAATTTATGTATTTTAGGCCTTGAGTAGGAACTGAAAATTTTGAACTTAGATTTTAATTCTGATTATTTTCACTGAAATATTCACAAAATACATCGTGTTATAATTTCGTGTCAGTATACAAAATTAACAATATTTAAATAGATTATTGAAAAATTAAAAACAAGACTAACAGCAAATTAAGTTTAATTTTATATGCTTGCATAAATTTCTTTGAGGCGTTTTTCACATTTTTTTAATATTTTCTCTCTTCTTAGTTACGTTAAACAATTACAAAAGATTAGATTTGAGAGGAAAAATTAAGTTTCGCTCACATTAAAATGAGTCTTAAGAAATGTAATAATAGTAAAGATGCAAAAGGATTTTTTTTTACCGAAGAATATAAAACACAGTTAATAATATACATTTTTAACTGAGTTTTATACTGTGTAGAGCTTCTAGAAGTTAATTATTATGCGCATCTTACAATTTGAACACAATAAACGAAATAGAAACATTATTTCGATTGACACTACTTGAAGATCCACCCTGATCACAATTTAAAAATTCATTGCTTACATACGTCTTATTGTCAATTCTAAAAATGGAAGTTTGCATGGAAAATCTCACCAATTATTAAATCATCAGAATTATTTAATTTATCAACGCATTAAAATTTCTATTTCTATGCTTTTTGCATATTATAAATGAATTAAAGTGACATTTGAAAATGTAAAATACAATTATTTTGTTTGAATGTTTTATAAATTTTACAATAAATAATTCTGATTTCAGCCATCACCTTTAATTAATACATTTTCAAAGAAATACATTTTTGAAAATGTTTCTTAAGTTATGATAATATAAAGCAAACCATTGTTGTAATTCTGTGGAGTTATTTCAGTGTCTTCATGCAGTCTGAAATTTGTTTTAATTTTTTCCTAAAAATACACGAAAATACGCAATATTTAAGAAAAAATTTATAATGCTTGAAGATATTTTGTTACTAAGATATGAGTTTGATAATAATGGCAAATATAGTTTTGTGTTTAATAAGTTTATTGGTGAAACCCTGTGTAAAAAAGGAAGTACACGTAGGCAATTTTTACATCCCAGTAAAAACATGTACATGTAATTTAAGTTCAGTAAATAAAAATACATTTAAAGTACCTGTGATTAAAGGCTTATTAATATGAGAGAACATTGGCAATATTTCAGTTTTTATAAGGCACGTTTATTTTTATTAATTTTAACTCCTTAAAAGAAATTTTTTTTGTATTTTTTCGAATATTACCTATGTAACAAAATATTATTACAATGTTAACCTAATATTACACTAATGCATTTCATGAATCAATAACATTATATACACTAAAATATAAATCTGAAAAATTAGTTTTAAAAATAACGTTGAGATTTAATCAACATATTTATGTAATCTTCAGAAATCTTTTATTTTGTAAATTAGAAGATATCATTTATAACTTTCAAAATTTTATATGTTAATAAGAAGATCATTTAAAACCTTCGATATTTTATATGGTAATAAGGTACAACTTATATCAAAACTTCTACCAACAAATCCAGAAATGGAAGATCCAAGTTAGTTAAAATTGTAAGCAAATACATGGATAAATAAAATGCTTTTTTCCATTATAAGGAAATACAATGACATGCTTCTTATAGAAAATGATTTTATCATAGTAAAATCAACTTTTCTTCTTTTCAAATCTAGAGATTTTATTCTTCAACAAAAGCCTTAACAAACACAAGGCATCCGTTGAATACAAAAGACCACATAGGTCAACAGAAAATCCATTCATCTGAATTAAATGACAGAAGACATTCACATAATTCCCTGTAAGCATGACTGAAAAGACATTGTCTGTTTTGATGATGTCTTCTGAAGAGGAAGAACACATAGAGAGAAATGATAGATCTATTTATTTTATCCCAAAAGTAAGGTATTCATGAAATATATAAATATATATTTATCAAATGTTATATATTAGTTTTAGGCAGCTATATAATTAATAAACAGAAACAAATTGCAATCTTTATAGTAACAATATAATAAATTTAATAATAAGAAAATTAGTTGTTTATCTATATGAAAATATTTCTTATAGTATTGACATGAAATTTTGATTTTTTATACGAAGTTTCTATAAATAATGTTTACAATTTAGTTTACAGGAATTATAAATTTGTTATCTATATTGTTCGTTCATTGATTGAGATAAAAGCAATCAATAATTATCCTTTCCTTGTATCTACAAAGTATTCCTTAAAATAAGCAACTCCTTCAGTAGTAATATTAAATAGTCATATATAGATTTTTACTTCATTATTACCTTATTTTCAAAGTCTACATTTAAAATTATTATTTAAATGTTATTCAAGTTACTAACTGAAATTTAAATATATTTAAAAAAAAATTACTTTTATTATTAAACAAATCGTAGGATTTTTTATTCACAAGTATATGTACTTGTGAATTCGATTAATTTTCATTTTAAACACTTTAACAAAAAATTTAATAGTATGTTTCGTTTTGTATTTACATTTGCATTTCTATAGGCTTTATCTAAATTCTTTTTTTTTTTTCTTATAAAAGTAGCTTCCTTTTAGTAATCTTTATGAGAAATTGATTCTAAAACTTTTTTTGTGTGGATAATTCTAAAGTCAGTCATTTTCTTTTTAGAGCTTTTAGTGTAGGGTAAATGTCAAATATTGCTTAATTAACCAATTAAGTGCTTCTTATGCTCTTTGTTAATTTGCTAATTTTTCTAAATGTTTTTCAAGATATTAATTTTATTTATTATTATAGGTGCTTTATTTAAACCTAAGTATAATACCTACTATTTTATTTCATTATTACCATTAATTTTTTTTTTACTTAAACGTAATTTAAATTTTTAATAAACATTTCTTTATATTTTTATTTTGTAAGAAAGGGGTAATTTTATGTATTAAATATTTTTAGTCTGCTCATAATACTTATTCTCATGTAATTTTTAACTTCTTTATCTTTTTCTTCTTTAATTCCTTTAAATACATTTACATTTGCTTAATAAAAATACTTATATACATTTACTTTAAATACATTACAGTTTTTTTTAATTTTTACATATCTAAGCAAGCGATACAGCAAATTAAGCTTAATGCTTATATTTCAATTTTATATTTTATGTATTTACACAAAATGTTTATTTTTGCGACCTTTTATTAAATGTTTTTTTGGCAGAAGACTGCTTATTAAAAATCAATTATATTTTTTATCCTTTAAGTCTTCATTCAAATAATTTAAAAAATCCTATAATTTATTTTTTGCTCTCCTGATTTAAAAGGTCAAATATCCAGAGACTTCTATTTTTACGCTTTTTCATAGAGTTTTTATTTTTTCAAATTATTCTTGTAACTAGTTTCATTTCTATAATACAATATTTTAAAAATAATTCATAAATGTACATCTTACAAGTATTTTTATTTTTATTTTCCTGTCATAATCATTTACTCCATTGTGAAAATCATATGTATATATGTAATCTCGGTTCTCTATCTTTGAAACAATTTTTGGAATATTGCTATATTTCCTTTTAAAATAGTTTATACACAAAATAACATCTTACTCATTCAAATTTTATGTAATTATTTTTTTAGATGTAATTCTTTTTTTTAGATGTAATTCTTTTTAAGAATGATGTTTTAAGCAATGAAGTACACTATCATTAGAATTAGTAAAAAAACTTCAGATTAATTTTAACTGTAATAATTTGATTACGCTGATTAAGTAACAATTTTTTAAAGTGTAAAGAAACTCTTAAAATTAGAAATCAATTTAAAATTTGGCTCTATTTAAAATTTTGAATCACTTATGAAATAAAATACCAATTATAAAGGAATCCTTTAAGTACTTGTAATTTTTATTTCACTAAGAGTAATATACATTTGTTTCAATGACTTTTCTTAATAAATTTCGATAAATAATAAACTTGATTTGGAGATTTGAGGGAAATTTTTCCAAGGATTGATAAGTCAAATTTTGCATTTTACTGTTTGTTAAAATTTTATTTTATTCGAAGCTTTAAGGGATTTTAAAAATTATGTCGTTAATGCAGATTTTTTAACAAGATTGCAATAAATGGTTACAGTTTAACTAACTTTTGCGATTCAATTTTTAAAAAAGGAACCAATAACAATTTTAAGTGTTCGGATAAATTTTATGTGATTACAATTTGATGCATATTGAATCAATTTACAATTATACTTTGCTTCTTCGCTATTTCGGTATATGTGACTATAATGTGATCACATATATTTTTTTGAAATCTTGATTTATTTTTTGTTCTTTGTCTTGCTTAGGCCAACCCTTTTTTGCTGTATTCCTTTGTGCATATTCGGAACTGTGACTAAGCTTTTTGTTACCCTGCGGGTTCCAAAACTTCTCTTTCTTTTTCTTCGCACTTTTACAACTTCACACAAGTTCAAAGTACACAAGTTCAAATTATTAGTTAGAGTTTGACTTTCTAACTCCGGACAGAGTAGCGAAGCAGGGAACAAGAAAAATGTGAGGACAAGCAGCATGTGAAATTGAAGCGTACCTACACTTGAAGTAACAGATTCGAATACTGACATATAGCGGAAATCTTAAAAGTAAATATCTCTTACAAAGAATGTGTAAAAGAGAAGAAATTCTTCAATGTGGAGAATCTACTGAATACTTCTGAATTTCGTAGAGTTACAAGTGAGTTTTGCAGAATTTCGTCAACTTTAAGGGAAGGATGATTGTTAAAGCTATGATATGCTCAAGGAGTTTTGGAATGCCATTTTGAAACATCATTTTGAATATTGTTCAGGAACTGGTTGTTAGAATTATGATATCCAAGAAATCATTGTGTGTGTTTTGGAGTTTTTGTTTTTTAAAGCTGATGATGTTTCATATTAATGCACCCGTGTCAAAATGCCTATTTATCTAATTTTTTCAATATATTGGTAAGTACAGAATCAAAAATATCAACTTTTATATTTTCCTGCTCCAATCTGCATAAGGGTTCCAGATGCAATTTCTTTCTCCCATGAAAAGATAAGACTGGTGAGTGATATTGTTTTATTATTTAAATTTTCTTCTCTAAATAAATATATATTTATTTTCATTATTTCAAGAAATTTTCGTATACATTTGCATGAAATTTTTTTAAAAAATTAATTTTACCTTATCTTCATAATTTTCTTAATTGATTAAAATGTGAAATATTTCCTTTGTCATAATCTTGTTATATAATAAAGGAGTGAGTTTTAATTTATATATTGTGTTTAACTACTTGATTTCAACTGTGCAGGTGTTCATCGGTATTATCTCAATGTATGTGTTAATTTTAACTTTTTATTGATAAAAATTTTAAGTCTCATATTTACCCTATTGTTTATTATTATAAGCATGCGTTACTGGAAATTTCATAATAAACTTAAAAGTTATTATAGCTATTTATTTATTTTTGATAACTTAGTAATAATTTAACTTTTATTATTAATTACGTTACAATTTAGTTGTGATTTCTAAGTACTGTTTCTTATAACAATTTTATTAAAATAATTTATTTATTTTACATTCAGTAAAAAAGAAAAGTTTACAATACAGTTTATAAATTTAAAAAAAGATATATTTTTTTTAAAAAAAATAATTGATAACATTTGAAGACTATTTAAATTTTTATTTAGTATCATTATTAATTTTATTTTTTAAATATTTTTAGTTTAATTTAATAAACTGTATACTAATACAGGATAAATTTTAAAAATTTAATGTGAGATTTTTCTTCTAAATTAGATATTTTCTTTTCATTCATTGAAAATAGTTAGTCTTAAATGTAAGCAAGAAATTTTTGAAATTGTGTAATATTCAAGAATTTAAAAATTCAAAGTATATTTATGATTTATGGATTCTAATTGGTAACTCATAAATAATTGAAAATTTGGTATACTATTGCAAAAAATGTATGAGTTTATAATTCTAACGCTTAAAATTTCATCCAAAGAAGAGTATAGAGAAAAAGTCCGCATAATGATTTTTAATTTAAAAGCAATTTGTTTCGTTAGTAAAATAATCTGAACTTTATATAAATAGGAATATCATCACAAAAATTTCAATTAACATAAGCTTAAAGTTCAGATTATATTATCAAGAAAACAAAAGTTCTTAAATAAATTTGTTTTGTAAAATCCTTATGAGTACTTCAATTCTATATATCAACTTAGGATGAAATTTTGATTTTTCAGCTGAAAAGATTCATAAGGATTCTTATAAATATACTAAAATCACTGAAATTCTTGTTTCACAGATAAAATTGAGAAGTGGATATAACATGAAATGACATTTATTATTATACTAGCACGAATAAATTATACTTGCAAAACTATATCTAAATAGTTTCCTCTAGATTTAGCATTTTTATTTTTCTAATAATTAATTGAAAAGATATCAAATAATTGAAAAGATCAGTTTTTATGGAAATATGAGTAATGCTGAATTAAACC
This sequence comes from Latrodectus elegans, assembly GCA_030067965.1. Classification (NCBI taxonomy): domain Eukaryota; kingdom Metazoa; phylum Arthropoda; class Arachnida; order Araneae; family Theridiidae; genus Latrodectus; species Latrodectus elegans. Next base: position 30,451,032 of record CM057817.1, read on the forward strand.
AAGTTTCCAGAAGAATCTGAATTACATATAAATCACAATAATATATACAATTATATATACAATTAAGCTACAGAGATCAAAGTCAAAGCAATGGCAAAAAATCATAAAGATTGGTAAAATATTTTGAAGCAATTCTAAATTACACTAACCTAAGAAAGTATCTTATGAGAATAATGGTTTTTTTATAGTATGGTTCTTTGTTTTATTCATCTTTTTTAAACCTCTATTTTTGAAATTTCATTTACTTTTCCCAAAAAGGAATCTGAATCTTTTAGTTAATGATCGTATAGATTGTCTAATATTGAAAGAACATTATATATTGAATATTATATTTTTTATATTGGAAGAAACGACAATATTTTTTGCAAACAGTAATTTTAAGGAATATAATTGGTATGATGAGTAAGCTCACTGCAGAATTACAAAAGTGTAAATGTCGTTGGGACATTTTAGTATCAATGCCACAAGTAAAAAAAAAATTATGCTATTGGACGAACAGCAAAGGTATTCAAAATATAAGACACATGGGTATGTAAGATTATATGCAATATTACTCAAAAATGATAAGTAGAATTAAGTATAGAAAACACGAGAACTGATATCTTAGTTGCAATGCTCATGACTACCAATCAAAAAAATCTGTTTTTATTTTTATATACACCTAATAATCAGTTTTTATAAATATAGGAAAAAGTGAAATCATCATCATCAAAAAAAATGATTTGTGAAGTTTTGTCCTTACTACATTAATGAAAATATTCAGATTATGTTTTTCATAACTAAACAATGTCTTTCATATATCAAATACTTTAATTTAGGGTTTGTTTCTATTGTCAATTTTTAGTTTCAAGTATTAAAGCACAAAAAGTAAATCTTATTAAACGCTGCAAAATATTTTATATTTATCTGCATATTATATTCCTACAACAAAATACCCCACATTTGCATTATCATAATTTCCAGTGGCAAATATTTATTTTAAATAAGGCCTATATTTATAATAAAAAAATTATTTTTCTTTGATCGAAAAATATGAACATATGAAATTTCTTATAAACTACAATAGCATAATTATCATTAAAAATTGATTTGCACAATCTTATGCAAATTTCCCATGCATGGAGGTAAAAGGAATAATTTAAAAATATTTTAATAATGACCTGTGTTGAAGTTGATATATGTTAGATATGAAAGGGTAGTCTTCAGAGAGTTTCTATCTCTCAACATGGAAAAACATTTGCTCTAATCTTTTCAAACCAGAAACTGCAGTTCTTGGAGAAATAGTTATATTAGATCAAGCTATATGGTTAGGATAGTCTCAAGGTTTAGCAAGAAAAAAAAAGTAGAAATAAGTGGAAGAACATAATTTCATAGGCACAGGAAAATTTGCGAATTTTATGCAAGCACAAATTATATTACGTGAAGGGGATTTGAGATTTTTATCCTGGAAAAGTAAAGAATATTTTCAAACTAGATAAAACAGTGACAATGAAAAATGGACTTTATCACTAGTAGAAAAGCAGTTAATAATTATAAATTATAGCTAAATTTACATAAAAAGATACATGCATTGTTAATAATAAATAAAATTAAGAAGAAGGAAAAAGAGGAATAAATAAAAATATTTGTAGGAATATTTTCAATAAAAGTCAAAGAATGCAAATTTTACTTTATGAGATACAGTTAATAGAATTTCAAATATATCCGTACATTTTTAGATTTCTTAAATTTAAAGAAATTAATGCCATGAATGTTGAAAATATATTTTGATTTGAGGTAAAATTATTGGTTAAATATTTACAACTTTAATATACACAAGTCATTCTGAATTAGGATTTATTAATTAATTTTAAATACTATTTTGAATTAACAAAAAGTTTAGTATTTATATTTAAACACCAACTAATTATAAAAAAAGAATAAGTAGTTCCATTAAAAAATTTCATGAATAGGAAAGTGAATTTAATTTGATATAAATTGGGTGTCATTTTATGAATGATTTTCTATGATAGTATATTTATGAAATGGTATTTACCCTGCAAAATAAATGCAAATATTTTACCTGCTGAAATTGTAACGCAATCTCTTTATATTGCCTATCCATATCTTTATATCCACTCATCATTTTACTTCCTGAATAGGCATATTGGATTATTTTTATAATTGGTATTCAGTTTATAGTCTTACTATTCATTTTGGATCATTTAAAATTCATAAAATGAGTATTGGGCACTTTAAAAGATCGTTTATATATTTTTTTATATAAAATCGCATATCTAAGTAAGCTATACTATTGAATAAACATAACAAAAAATGGTAAATTTATATAGCTTGCAAATGTAAAACAAATATTTTATTTAGTATTTATTTTTATTTTATTTTAATACATATGGTAAACGATTATAGAATAAATTTGCAAATGACAATCACCACCTTTTCCTAGAAGGAAGTCGTAGATTTAATATATTGTTCATATTAAATGTGTGACCTCTTATAATATAAATAATGTTTTTATATTTGTCATTTAAAGCTAATGTTTAACATAAAAAGAAATATTATGTTTGTCCAATTTATAAATTATTCGTTATAATTTAGTTGAGTTTACGTTTTAGTAATTATATTACTATTTAATATTTTACGCTTTAATAAAATTACGTTTTAATAGTAACATATTAGTAAACTTTATTATTTCTCAATTTTTCATATATCTGTTAAATTTAAACATTGAATCAGGAACACCACACAGCATATATCAAGCTTAAGGAGAGCAACATTTAGACAAACGAAACGTTACATACGTCTTCAGTGACCTTGTGTCACTAAGTGTTGAGAAAATAGACATTACTCATAAGACTTAACGGCCTAGCATTTAGGACACATGTCTTTATTCTTAAGCAAAAAATTCATATGTTTGGGCTACTAATATCAATGCCCACTGATTAGCAGATAACACATGTATATGTTTTTCATTATATATATAAATATTTATATATATATATATATATATATATATATATATATATATATATATATATATATATATATATATATATATATATATATATATATATATATATATATATATATATATATATATATATATATATATATATATATATATATATATATATATATATATATATATATATATATATATATATATATATATATATATATACTTGCATATGTAAAAATATAAGTGTGCTTATAGAAATGGAAATTTGTTTCATTCATTCTGCCCATTCTTCTCGTTCAACTGTTCAACGGAAGTCGTAGGTCATGCTTTGATTAACTTATTTTGTAAGATCAAAATACACAATAACTCATCAGAAATATATGACCGGAGGCATAATAAGAATTTGTACAAGTAATTTGGGATTATGTTCATATCTCAATGTTTTTCTTCGAAATATCATGCAGTATGATATGCAAGAATAAAAATATGATTTATCATAGTGAAAATAAATATTTTGAAGGTATATGTATAATTAATTATTTCATTAACTTTATTTAAACAAACATGTGTCAGAAAATATTTTAATTATGTATAGAATTCACACATTTCAGAATTTTTTAAAAAAATCATGGGTTTAGTTTTCTAGGAAACAACAAATAGTTTTCTATAGTGAATTCTTTATTAAAACATTTCTCATTTGTGTATAACATTATGATTTATGTTTTTCTTTTTTGCAATATTCACATAAATATGTCAGTATAACAACTGTTTCAATATAAATGATCTTCATGCGGCAAGGTTCCCTTTATGTGAAATGTTTGAGACTGAGAACAAGAAATAAATATTCTTTAATTAAGTTTTTACAGATTATTGAATACGTAACTTAATGAAAGTTATTTAAAAATGAAGGAAAAATTCTTTGATGTATGAATTTTTGCGGATCAATCAATTAATTTTGAAATGTTATTAGAAGTAAAATAAAAGTTAATCTTTCTATTAGAATAGTTTGGAAAAATTTCTGTTTTTGAATTGGAAGTTTTTATACTGAATATTAAATTTTTTATTTTAATTTTACATTCTTTTTAGAGTACATTATTTTTTTAGAGTGTTAGTTTTTAGAGTATTATTTTACATTTTTAGAGTATATTATCCAACTTATTTACAGGAAAATGATTTCGTTTTCTTTATTATATCTATATCTGAAATATTTTAACAATTTAGTTTTCCAAAATATTAAGAGATTCGGGATTACAGACATAGGAAACTCGATATTCTTCAAAATTTAAGCATCAATTCAAACGTTATTTGTATTATCTCATTAAATTTATTTATTATTGTATTTTGAAATTTCTAGAAACATTTTCAAAATAAATCTCAAATTAATGCTAAAGATATAAAGTATAAGGTTTTTAATTATTTATATATTTTATATTTTTTTTATATTATTTTCAGTAGGAATATTAATCAATGAAGCGAAATTTCTTAAGATTAGTTTCTAATTTTTGTAATATTTCTGAAAAATAGTGAAAAATGTATTTAATAAAAGCAAATTATATAAATAATTTAAATAATAAGATGACAAATTTTATTATTTTAAAAACTAATAATATATCAGTACAATTATAAAGATACTATTTATGATCAAATATAAAATTGGGTTCAAATTTTATGTATTAAATTTTTTTTAAAGGAGTTAACATTCGTGTACTTAAAAATAAAAAGTATACAATTCTGTTACGTATTTCATAAAATGTTTACAGAATGGTAAAACAATAGATGGATTTAATTATAATGAAATATCAATATTATCCTTAAGGAATGTTGAAAACTGAGAATTTATAGGGTTTTATACTTTATACTAGAAGAAATATAATTTTTAGTCCACTTTTTCCACTTATTAAGAATTATTTTCTTAGCTTAATTTCTCAAAAAAATTTGTTGGAAACTTTTTGGTATATTTTGAAGCACATTTTGAATTTTAAATTCAAATAACAAAAAGAAGATGAACATCTAAAAGAAAAATGTTTGCTATTTCATATTTAAAAATAAACAAAATTTGGTGCTTTTTTCGAAGAATGGTATCTAAATAATTTCGGAGATATATTAATTTCGTTAAAAATACGAATTAACAGATTTAACAAAAGCTCATCCAAGAATTAGATAAAATATTTGCTTAGTTAAAAGTTAAATTTTTGGTAGAAATTTGATTTTAGAGAGCAAAACACATAAAGTTGCTCATCATAACAAGTATATTCATATAGAATATACTTGCTATGTGACGCAACTTAGAAAAAGCTATTGATATTTAATTTTTTAATTTAAAAAAATTTTAGATTTAAAAATTTATGACTGATGTATATTAGAATACATTTAAAGATTATGGGTCCTATTTTCTCATTTCCAACATTATTTACTTTTAGAAGGAAAATACTGATAATGAAAATAAAATAATTGCAGATTAATTCAATTATACTGTATGATAAATGTAAAATACTTTAACTGAATAAATGTTTACGCGAAAACATAAGAAACATGTGCTTAGTGTGAATTTTTCACTGTGATCATCAAACTTAAGAGTGACGTCATTTTTAAGATAAATTTTGATTTGAGTTTGAGCACTTGAGTTTTAGCAGAAGGAAAAAATGAGTTCTCAAAATTTATTGTATATTATCGGGATAACTCTCTTTGTGGTTTATTGGATTTGAAAAGTAAAACTTAAACTTGAGACATTTTTCTAAAAGTTACGATTGAGATGATTTACTTGTTTTTTCTCTGTAGGTTTTCAAATAATATGATTCGGCTTATCTTTCACCTTAATACAAATTTTCTCTATAAATTGAAGCTTATCAGTTACAAAAAATTTTAAGTATGAAGAATTTCATGTATAGAATTTCATGGTTTAGATTGTAATGTATTTCTTTATTTTTTATGGTATAGATATTTTCCTACCCTAATTATCAACCTAACTGTTTTGACTTTAAACTGCTATATCAATTAAAAAATTATTTTCTAAAACTTGAAATTAAAATATTTACAAGAACTATAAAAATGTAGAAGTTATTTAAAATTGAAATAGAATTTTTTTTACAAAAGTTTTCATTTCTTAACAGCATAAGTTATTTTTATTTTGAAATTTTATGTTTATAATTTATTAGATTTTTATCTTCATTTGTAATTAAATAAATATTTATAATTTTAAAAGAACAGAACTATTATGGTTTTATTTATTTGTATACATTAAATATTTAAGAACATTTCTTCTTATTTTGGCATAAAGATAATTTAACATGTTTGAAAACTAAAAGTATTATCATAGGTGTATTTTGTGATTAAATAGTGATACTATTTATAACTAGATTTAAAATAATTTCAAAAATGTTTATCATGCATTTATCTTAACATATAATATTATACAAATACTGAAAAAGAGAGCTATTATTTTAATATCATATTATATTTTCTTAGAATATTTTGAAGAAAAAAGTTATTTAGAGAGAAAAAGAGTAAATTCAATATTAAATATAAATCTTTATTTAAACATTTATAATTTGGAATACAAAAGTCTCTATCCTATATTAAAAAAAGTCTCAAAACTTTTTTCTTAATAGTAAAAATGATAATTAAACTATAAATCTTGATAAAATAGAGACAAAAAATATTTTATTTTAGCAATGCAAAATTTATTTAGTAAAGATTACCAAAAGAATTACTATACATTGATGTGGCTAAAATAAAAGTATTACTTATTACAAATTGTTATCATGAAACATATAAACGATGCTTTTAATATGTGCGTAGATATTTACATATCACAGAATTTATTTACGAGAATAATAACTGTATGATTTCAAAGATTTTATTTGGTTTTTAAAGTAAGCCTTAAAGTTAAATTTAGATTTAAAAAAAACATATTATTAGGTTTGATGAAGAGTTAAGAGCTAAAAGTTTGTTGATTTTAACTAAAATAACGCAATTTTCTAACCAAAAACTTTATTTATTTTAAAATATATAATATATAAAAGTTAAATTCAGGAAAACAAAACTTTAATTTTTAATAACAAAATTATTCTTATTTATTCTCTTTACTCTAAAGTGGTTGAATATTTTAACTATTATAATTTGACAGAAATGTAGAAAAGAAAGCAATGCAAAATAACATAATGCATATCCAGAAAAAACATAATGCAACTATAAAACATGTTTACGAATATTATATTCTAGTTGAAATTTAATGAAATTTGAGGCAAATAGATTGTAATATTCGTAAAATACACTACTGGCCATTAAAATTGCTACACCAGGAAGAAATGCAGATAACAAAATGATATTTATTGGACAAATGTATTATATTAGAAATAACAAGTGATTCAAAAAAATTGGCTTGATAGATCCTGAGAAATCAGTACCCAAAACAACCACCTCTGGTAGTAATAACAGCAGTTGTACGCCTAGGCATTGAGTCAGAGATTGAATTGCATGTACAGGTACAGATGCCCATGCAGCTTCAACACGATGCCACAGTACATCAACCGTAGTGACTGGCGTTTGCTGATGAGCCAGTCACTCGGCAACCATTGACCAGACGTTTTCTATTGATGTAAGATCTGGAGAACGTGCTGGCCAGGGCAACAGCCGAACATGTTCCGTATCAAGGAAGGTCCGTACGATACCGGCAACATGCGATGCGGTCGGGCATTAACCTGCTGAAACGTAGGGTTTCGCAGGGCTTGAATAAAGGGTAGAGCCACGGGTCGTAACACACCAGAAATGTAACGTACACTGTTCAAAGCACCGTCAATGCGAACAAGAGGTGACCGAGAAATGTATCCAATGGCACCCCATACCATCACGCCAGGTGATGGGCCAGTATGACGATGACGAATGCACGCTGCCAGTGTGCGTTCACCACGATGCCGCCAAACACGGATGCGACCATCTTGATGCTGTACACAGAACCTGGATTCATCTGAAAAGATGACGTCTCGCCATTCGTGCGCCCAGGTTCGTCGTTGATCACACCATTGAAGGCGCTCTTGTCTATGACGCAGCGTCAAGGGAAGCCGCAGCCATGGTCTCCGAGCTGAGAGTCCATGCTGTGCAAACGTCGTCGAACTGTTCGTGCAGACACTTGTTGTCTTCCAAACGACCCCATTTCTTGCTTCAAGGCTCGTGACGTGGTTGCACGATCCATTACGGCCATGCGGATAATATGCCTGTCTTCTCGGCTGCTAGTGATAGGTGGCCGTTGAGATCACGCATGGCGTTCCGCATTACCGTCCTGAACCCATCGATTCCATATTCTACTAATAGTCATTGGATCTCGACCGACACGAGCAGCAATACTATGATAAGATATACCGCAATCCCGGTACGCTACAATTCAACCTTTATCAAAGTCAGAAACGTGCTGTTACGCATTTCTCCTTCTTACACGAGGCATCACAACAGCTTTTCACCAGGCAACAACGTTCAAATGCAATTTGTGTACGAGGAACCGGTTGAACAATTTCCTCATTTAAACGCAATGTAGGTGTCTCTACTGGCGCCTGTTTTGTCAGAATGCACTGAAAAGCTAATCATTTGCATATCACAGCACTTTCTTCCTTTCGTATATATTTCACGTCTGTAGCATGTCGCCTTCTTGGTGTTGCAATTTTAATGGCCAGTAGTATATTTGTCTATTTATTACAATATTATTGTGTCTTCTCAAAAGAAAGATACAATCTAGTTACGCTATCATGTTTGTGCATAAAATCCGTTAAATATATTCAAAGTGATTAGAATAATTAAATTAGAATTGCAATTCCTTGAAAATTTCAATGTCTTACACTTTGATAGAAAACAAATCTTTGATAAGAAAATCTGAAATATTAATTCATAATCTAATATATCACCTACAATTCTTTCATTTCTAGCTTTTACTTCATAATTGTTGTCACTATGTAAAGGGAATTATGATTGCTTAGCAAAGTAAGTATAATATTGTATTATATAAGGAATTTATCAGAATTCTAGAGATTATAATACATGACAAGATTTTTTCATTAATGGAAAAGGATATTCATCTGCTATATAAGAAATTTGTTACTTAGAAAATAAACTGATTTTTGCACTCAGACGCATTTATTAGTTACAGTTGGAGATAATTATCCTTTCCCAGCTCATTCTAATTAGATGCTTCAACTAACATCACCATTTTCTGGCAATCGTGTTATCACCACTTTACCCAACAGATGGTGATAATGAAACATTTCAATTCCTTCTAATGACACTTCTTTTAAGAAAAGGAAATTTTATCCACCTTTGTAATTCCCATTTTTATTTTCCTTATTGTGCTGTTGGCATGTATTGTTTCAAGTTTTATATTTAAAGGAAAAATCTATGGTAGTAATACTGATATATAATGGTTTTCAATTTTAAAGTAATAATAATATTACACATTAACAACGAAGTTTTTTTGTTTAAAATCTAAATTAATGTATTTTAATAAAAGATATGGACTGGTAGTTAAATTACATTCTTACTGAATGATTATTTGAAGATATCAAAAAATAATGAAATTCTTTTGTTCATTCTCTTATAGTAGATTAATTCTTAATTGTAAAAAATATATATTTAGTTAAATCAACATATTCCAATGAGAAAGCATTATTTGAATGAATTGAAATGAGTAGAAATATTAATACAGAAAATGAAAGTTATGTTTATAAGTAATAAATATTTAACGAACTGTTAATGATATTAGTATTTCCCACAAATACTTTACTTTAAAATTACATTTAAAATCTTGAGTATTTTAAACGGCTATACAAATACTTTTACTTATATTTAAAAAATAGCTTATATAATTACCCTCTAGGTTAAGTATAGAAAAGTCTCCATATTATAATTTTAACAATAATGAAAATGTTTACTATACCTTTTTCTCAAGTAAATATAATTTTACACCTAATAATAAATGAAAAAAAAAACGCTTATAAATGTTGAAAATATTTGAGTCTGTGAAATACAATTTAGTAAATATTATATATTGGTCAACTTCTATTAAAATGTAGTTTACTGTACCGATACTATATCGACTGAAACATTGCTGAATAGTATTTAGAGGAATATTATAAATTTATGTAGATATTGTAAAATTTATGGAAGAAATACCGTTGAACGTTATCGATTCCATATTGAACGCTTTTAAACGGACCAAAGACCATAAGAGTGACTGTGGGGGGCAAGGTAGAAGTTGTTAAAGTTCATTTTCGTGTTTATCAAATCATAACTGGACAGTTTCCGCTGCATGGATATGTTCAATAGCATCATAGAAGATTCCATATCATGCAAGAAACTATGTTTGCATCATCAGATGTATGTGATCAGCTCAAATTTCTTTATGCTTCTCCCCAGGGATATTTCTTTCAGGAATACGATTGGTTCAGTGGAAAACCACGACACGGGAGGCCATACCATAACACATAAGCTTATACAGATTTCTCCAAATGTACTCCTGTCCTGTTATGAAATATGGAAAAGTATGAAATTTGGTTCTTCAGATTATACTACTTTCTTCCATTTATCAATATTATACATTTAGTCAGTTTGCCATAAGTATAGATAAAGTTTGGCGTTAATATATGTTGCAACTGCTGTTTTGTTCTAAATATTCTGTTGAGGAAGGTGACTTCTAAAGGTAATCATTGATGCCGGTGAATAGAGATTCTGATAGAGCTTTTTGTTCACTTTTATTGCAGTTGCTCATATCTAGACATTACAGTCAGCTTCAATATCTATCAACTTTATCCGCAGAAGAATTCTTTCCATCCTCCATTTTGTTTTTGCCGAGATTGTCTTTCTGCATACTACACATGCTGTCATGACTTTAGACACTGTATCCCTAGAAACTTCTGAAATTTATGATCGTTTAGCTAAACCTGCTCCAGGTAGATAGGCTCCAACAATTTTGCCCCTGTAAGAATCTGAGAGGTTTGACCTTTTAAATTTTTGTAAAAATACAAAACTCAAAAAATTTCAATAAGTTACCAAATCTTTTTCACAATCTTACTGCCTGCTTACGGTCCAAAGCCGCCTCACCAATTCTTCCCAACTAAATTCGATCTCATCCAATGACTCTTCCTCGGTTCACTCCTATTATTTTTAGGTTATACCTCTTCTTGCCATCTAGTTTAGGGTTTTTTTTATTTGTTTTCCATGCAAATTGAAAAAGTGATAATTTTTAGATATATAACTCAGTCATTTAATGCGGAATATTTATACCGTCTTTAATACTATATTGGGTAATTATTGACACTGGAGAATCTAAATGCTGCTGAACTCTTTGGTTACTTTTATTTGTTTGCTTTTCAGGTATTACAATCTCCACTTCAATATCAGTGAATCTTACTCACTGACTTTCTCTTTCAGTCCCCTATTTTGCTTTTCCGAACTTGTTTTGCTGCTCTGTGAATTTGATTACCGTAATTCTAAAAAACGTCTTTAAATTGGGATGTTTCAGTCCCATTTGCTGAAGTTAGGAGGGTTCCAATTGGTCTCTATGAAAACCTGAGGTCTTACATTTTACAATTTTGGAAAAATTCCAAGATTAAAGGAACTTTAATAAAGCTACCTCATACAGCCAAAATATATGCATTTTTATTTATAAAAACCTGGTACTGGTAATGTTCATGCAGTGCATTCAAAAATTTTACTTTTATGAGTTTCGATTATTTTAATTATCCCCTGTGTATATTAACATTGTGTGATTTTATCCCTCTTAAATGAAATTATAATAATGTAACCGTTCTTGGGATAAAAGAATTCCAGATCGCTTTGTAAATAGTTTATTGCAATACTTATATGACAAAAGCGAATGTCAAAACTGACTGACAGAGCACAATTCTTTTCAATAATATCTGAATATAGTGTTTCATCAGTTGCTCACCACGGGTGATTTTTATTTGCTGACAAATGATATTATTGCTCTTCTGGTATAGAAGAATTTTGATGATAAATAAATAATTATTGCAACTCTAAGTCTGATAAATCGACGCGCTACTATAATATTCTTAAAATGATACAATATTTTTCAAATGTTCAAGAAATGTTTTTCAAGTGAATCCACTCAACATTTTGATTAATGCATTGATAATTTAATTTTAGATTTTACAAATCAATGCAAAAGACATTAATTTGAATTAAATAACTGCAATTAATATTTAAAATTAAAGAGAGTTAGCTTATCTTTTCACACACATAAAATTATTCTTTAAAAATAAACATTTTATCAGACTTTTTGAACACTATCAGACAATGTGATAAAATGTCAAAAGAACAGAATTCATCAATAGAAAACATATACAGTTTAATTTCAGCTTGTGGATTAATTGCTCATTTCTTTAATACAAATCACTGAGATAAAATGATTAAAACTATGATGCTTCTCTAAAAAGAATTTCTTGAATGTATCTTAATAAAGTAGTTGAATAACAAGAAAATGAATAAACCTAAATATTATGTAAGCAATTTTAACTCAGATTATTACCTCTATTATATAAAATGATCTACAATTTTTTTCTTTTCACATTAAACGTATTTTATTTTTTGAATATTTCTAATCCTTCAAAAAATTTAACAAAAATATTATTAATTCGAAATTGATATGGAAATTCTGAGAAGAACATATATATTTCACATATTTCTTAGAGAAATTTAATCCAGACACATATTTTCTTTCGTCATAAAATTCTAGTTTATAGAGTAATATACCCAAATAATATCAAACTGGTAAGATTCAAAAATTGCTATTAGCCCAGAAAATTATGATATGTTTTTTTAAGCACACATAAATAAAATTTCTTTCAATCGTATATTTGAAAATAAGCATATATCAAAAACGAATAAAAATATAAAATTAAAAATAACAACTCATTTGTCATACAATTTTCTTTGAAAATGCATCGAATCTATCAAGGTATAAAACATTTCTTAAGAAACACGTAAACATTTACGATTATGTAATTAGTAATAAATACAAGATGTCAAAAAATGTCGGTTGGTTGTATTTAAGTTTATCACAGATATATATTTAGCGAATGTTGTTTCAACTTACAGAAATTATATATAAGATTTATTTTAAGTAAAAATATGCATTTTACAGTAAAATGCAAAATTTAGCTGTTTTTATAATTCCTATAATGTGATTTTTTTATCTCATGATAATTATTGTTCTTCTTTGTCCATAAATACATACGAATAATCATGTAGAATTTTATTTAAATAAAACTAGCAGAATTATAAAATAATTAAATTTGTAAAGTAAAAATATTTTCTAAATTGTTAATAAGCTTTCATATTTAGTCGGTGAGGATTATATGATAGCGATGATAACATAGGTATAATTATGGTAATGTTTTGCCTATATATATATTAAATATATCTTTCGTCAATTTCAGTTAATTTATTATATCAAACAATTACCTTATATATGTATATATATATATATAATTAATAATTTTCTTTATTTAAGTAACTTTTTATTAATGAATAATTAAAGGTGTATCCCAAACAGCTAAGCATAAATTAGTTGATTTTTTTCGATCTTGCGTGAAAAATGATCAGTAAGTAATGATAATCAATATGTAATAAAAAACATCATAAATGATAATGATTTTTTCATTCATTTTCAATTATTTTATAAATTAAATGTTCTTATTCAATTTGATCTTTAAAATAATTTAGTTGATATCCAGTGAATTATATTATGCAAGCAAAACAATTTTTTTCCTGAAATTTCTGTTTCATTATCAAATAATTATAAATCAGTTTTATGTTATAACCGTAAAATAAGCAAAATATGGGAAATTTAAAAGCTAAATTATGCTATTATTTAATTTGATGTGCAATTGCTTAATTTGTAATTTTATTTTCAAACTTAAATAATAATTTTAGTTGTTAGTTATATATTACTTTTTCATATAATGAATACTATATGATAATGTGCTTCCTATAATTTTAAAAATGATTTCTTTATAACTATTATAGGTTCATTCAGAAAAATTAATGTTATACATTAGTATTCGAATATAAATAAAAGTTTCTAAACTTCAATTTATAACATAAAAAATTATCTTAAAACATTTGTATACCTTAAAGTGTTATAATGTAAACATGGAGTTGGCTTTTTTGAAAAAAATATCAATGATAAAAATAAATGTACTGACTGTTTATTCAAATATTTTAGTAGTTTATGACTGAAATTGATAAAATAATGTTACATTACTTGTGAAAATATGCTGTTGGACGAGATTTATGTGCGTACACAATAAATAAACATATATTTTGGATGACTAAGCGTTATGAATTATTTATCCACATTCTTGGTCCTGCTCGGGATTTAAGTTTGGATCTTCAGGAAAAAAACGATTAAAGCGCAATACTATATAATATATATAATTGCTACTATTATCTTCCATAACATTGGTTGAAATAAAATAATGATTCTTTAGTATGCATTTAAGTTTCCTTAAATTTCCAAAGTTACTGCAGTCTAATTTGTTTATTTGTTCAAATTAAGTATCATGGTAGAATAATTCTACAAAAATATAGGCAAAAATATACCAGAAATTGATATCATTGAAAAAATTAAAGTTGGAATTGCTTATTAACATTAATATCATACTGTATTAAGTAAAAATACATTTGTGTGCGTGTGACTCTTGGAAATTTCAAATATGGGTCACTGAAGCAAAGTCCTAAATTGTTCAGTATTTATGCTATCATAAAAAAATCGGTTAATTTGGTTTGAGGCCAATAGTACTGATAGTAAGTCATATGCAAAAATATGCTACCACATCAACAAAGTAAAATATTGTGTTGAACTTTGTGATTTTGTTCATGAAACAAAAGATAAATATCCATCATTGTTGTTGCTCATTAAGACATTTCTAAATGCATTTTTAATAAAAATTTAGAATTTTAAAATTCCCAAAAACTTAAAATCTATAAGCGTTATCAAAAATCAATTATTTATAGAAAATGTTACCCAATTTGTCAAAACTCAACAATGAATTACAATATTCTTCCACTTTGGTAAATAGAATTTAATATAATAATTTATCAATGTCTATATTTTAAAATTTTCCTCATATTTAAAAAAAAGCAATTTGATATAAAATATAATGAATATGAATAAATCATCATTAATCAGTCCATACGAAAAAAAAACCCAACCATTATTTTGAAGTAAATGAACTTTATCAGATTTAGAGTTCTTAATAATACAAAATACAAATAATTACGATAATATACCAAGTTCTAAAAATATTGCTATCAAATTAAAAAAAACTAGAAATCTGTTCAATATTTTTATTAATACTATCTTAGCTTAGTTTAGAAATTATTAAAAGTTTAATATTAAAAGCTACTATTTTTTCTTTGGTTATATTATATTAATTTATTTACAATTTCGCATCTCCTGGTTCTTTCCGATTATGAGAAGGATTTCAGGAGCTGCGTAATCAGGGAAGTATTTTCGGAAAACCAGGTAATGCCTGCTCGTATAATAGTGTGATTGCAGATTTACCCAATATAGCTTACATGGTTAGAGAATGTTCTTTCATGACTACTATTTAACACTGTGATAACCAGAATTAAAGTGCTGAACGTCTGGCTAAAGATGGCTTTACATGTTTTTCTAAGTACTTTTATGTCTTAAGTAATAATATAATGACCCAGTCTTACAATCGAGAATATTTATAAAAGAGTTATAAATGTATACTTACTTTGAATAAGTTAGATAACATCTATTAAATCACGGAAAACATGTAATGAGAAATATTTGTTTTCCAAACAAGTTTCTTTAACTAATATAAAGTTTTATGACAATTATTTTAATTAAATAATAACCGAATGTTTTGATAATGTAGTATTTATGGATTACAGTATAAATTATAAAATACGACATTATTATTTAATTTATAACACCATTTTATATATAATATGTAAAATGGTGTTATAAATTAAATAAAAGATTTCGAAAATAAAAGATTTATTTTCGAAACTTACTGAATTCAAAGAATATATAAAACATGACAAAAATTCGTCTATTCATAAATATTTAAGCATTTATCCGCAAAGAATTTCTAAAGTCAATAAAAATTATAATATAATTTATATTCTTCTGTTATAAAAATTTGCAATTGTAAAATGAATATATTTTATTGATACCATAAGCGAATTTTATGCAAACTTAGTTAGCTGTTTATAAATTACGTTGTGTTTAATAAATATTTTTTAATAATGCACATATTTTGAAATCTAAAATATAAAATTATAATGAAATTAAGAACTTTGTACTAAAAATACATTTGAAGTTATTATTATAAAATATTAATGTTACGCTCTTTTTTTTTTCATTGCTGTATTTTTATTCTTGTATTGTATTAATGCATTTTATTAAATAAATGCATGTAAATTGATGAGTACAACATATAAAATGATTACTAATACTACGAAAAGTAATTCATATGAAATAAATGTGAACTTTGCTTACATTTTTTATGGTTGGCTGCCACCTAGATAAATAGATTAAATATCATATTTGCTTAAAGATAAGTCTGATAAATGAATATATATATATATATATATATTTCAATGAAATATTATAATTTTTAAAATATATATAATAATTTACAATTAGGAAATAATATATTGAGGAAATTTTGTATCTGTATTATGTCTATCTATCTATCGCCGAGCTGGCAGCCGAATGGTTAGCGTTCTTGATTTCGGTTCAACAGTTCGTGGGTTCGAATCCCACCTTGGGCATGGACGTTTGTAGTGGTTCGGAATCCACATTAAGCCGTAGGTCCCGTTCTAATTAGCCCTCGTGTGCAAAAAATGACCGTTGAGAGACAAACAAACAATCTATCTATACATAAGATTTTTGGAATAAGTTTCAAATTTTTCCTTCATAGAAATCAACATTTTGAAATTGAAAAAGAAACAAAACTTAAAATTAGTTAGAACTATTTATTCACGTAGCATTCATTGGATATATACCATGTTATATTTTGACAAAAAGTACTTTTTAAGCTATTGACATCTTATCTGTTTTAAGTAAGATTTTTTCATTTATTTCACAATTATTTTTATTTTTCATCTTCTACATTTATTTCATGCTATAATTTAGGGTATTATTGTTTATTTTTAAGATTCAATAATTTTTAAGTATTCCTTTCTTGTTATCCATATGTATAATTATATATTATGCTATTAAAATTATTTTAATTCAAAATTTTAGATTTCAAAACATTTCTAACCACATTACATATATGAAAGTAACAATTTGTTTTTAAGTTAGTTATGATGAAATTAACTTATTTGTCTTTATCTTTTACAGATTAGTTGGGAAGATTAAAATATTATATTATTTAAATATTTAATTTCATATAATATTTTATATATTTAATTCATTTTTAATTTCTTTCTTAAAACTTAACTGTATATTATTTCCTCTCTTACATTATCATTATATCTTCAAATTATATTGGATATATATCTTCTAAAATATTAAAAATATAACTTAATTTACTTCATATAGCTGCTTCATTTTCTTTCCCTTATATATATATAAAAGAGTCCCTCTTTTAATTTCTCCTTTCTCATTTGTAGATATGAATGTTAAATTAGATGTTAAATTTGTAAATATGAATGTTAATTAATATGTTAAATTAGATATATAAACAAGACTTTTATTTAATTTTTCAGTAATGACCGTTCTTGTTTAGAAGGATTATTTCACTAAATTCTTGAAAGCGTTCTAACAGCATTTTTTTTTATTGTTTTCCAAGCACTGCTATTGGAGGTTTACTCATGTAAATTATATTCGCTTAATTTAGTTTGATGACTGATTTTTAGATAAGGTGAAATATGTTGTAGTGATCTCGGTAATTTTAGAAACCTTCGAGGAAAACCCAGATTCGTTATTTAAATAATTGAATGACAGAGATCAATTCAAAACAAAATACAATAAAACTTAATAATTTATTTTAGCAAATTCATTACAAAGGTATTTACATTTATAATTAAAACATTCTGGATTAAATAATTGAGAAGATTCTAACATTCTTATTATTTTTATGATATTTACACAATAATCAAAATGACCAGAGGGAAATGGAACGAGAGATCAGACTCATCCCTTTTAGAAGTAGTATTGTGGTGTCTGAGACTTCGCCGCTCTCCGGTGTCGATGATTCTCCTTTTTCATCCACTTCCCGTCCTCTACTCAGCATCTCCGCTTTGCATTTCCATTCGCTGAAATCTCCGCATCTTACTTGGCTTGCTATTCAGTATACCTCTTTTCAGGCTTTATCACCTCTTCTTCATCTATTAGTCGGACATCTGCATTCCCATTCAGGACAGTCGAGGCAGGACTTCTCCAGGCCAGTGCAGTCATACTCCGTTTACTCCTTTTGTTTGTCGGGCTTCTCTGCCTTGTGTATCTCAGGGACTTCTTGTGAGGACTTTCTCTGTCTCTGTGTCCGCCTGTATTCTATTCTTAGATGCAGTTTTTAAATTCTCATCTTAGCTCCTCCTCTTTACACCATTGGTTTTCCAAAGTTCCATATAACGTCCTACACTCCTATGGGATAGGACAGAAATCTCTCCCCCTTAATCCCGACTGGTCAGATTTACAAACAAAACATATCATAAAACATAAACTTCCCTTGCCATTTTCTCACGATCATCCATCCTTTCCGAAAGGAAGAATTTATTCCTTTATTGCACTTTGCTCCTTGTGCCAATTTTTATTGCATGCTTTCCTTTATATTATTACAGCTTAGTTTGAAAGGAAAAGAGGAAACTCTTAAATTTAAAGTGCAATAAAAATATACATATCTATTTTCCCAGGGTTTGGTTATGTCGTTTTACACTACGACAATATATAGCATGAAGGAATAATTTTAATGTTATTTCAACAAAATTATTATTATTTTCAACAAAATGTTCACAAAGTCTACTCTTTATAAATATTTTTGTTAAAAATAATTTTACTGTTTCAAAAGGAAAACATATCCCATAAAAACATTAACTAAGATATTTTTACGTGAATGACATTTTAATGGAATCTTATATTCTGTTGTGTAAGTATTGTGAATATATGATTAATAAATTGACTATATATATACATATATATATATATATATATATATATATATATATATATATATATATATATATATATAGTTTCCCAGCTTATAAATAAGCATTTTGTTTCTTTTTAAAAGCTAATAATTTTTTTTTGTAATTGAAAACTTAATAGGAATAATTTACTGAATTGAATGCTAAAGAACAATGTTTTGAGAAAATTATATTGAAAAATCCATAATTAAAAGCACTTCCTTAATGGTATCTTTGAATTTCAAAATGAAAGAAGTTTATAGTTAAGTAGCTGTTGTTAAAAGTAGAAAAAGTTAAATAAAAAATATTTAATATCCTTTGATGAAACTATAAAAAAATTTATTTCTGATATTCACCTTAATATAAGTAGTTTTAAAAACGTTTCAATAGTCTTTGCTGAAACTATAAAAAAAAAATCTTTTTTTCAGAAATTTACCTTAATATTTTAAATTTCTTATACGCTAAAAGATGATAACCTAATGGAAATTTAGCACATAATAAATCATCATCTGCATTTAATGTCCTTAAAATTTAGATTAAATTCAAATAAATCCCATATACTTTATTAGAGGCATTATATGTCGTTATAATTAAATTATCACGTTGTAAACTCATATATGTTAATCATTCAAGTATAAGTTTTTCAAACGGGCAAATATTTTTTTACGGATTGAAACCACGATTGATATTTAAATGTTTATATATTTGTGTAGTGATGGAAATAACTTTAAAACAACATTTTTACTAACTTAAAGTCAATAATTTGTAAAAAGTTGTAAATGAGTCACGTATCAGAAAAATATTATATAATATTTAAAATTACTTTCTCTTGTGGAATAAGTGTGTATACATTACTCCACAATTTACAGAAAGTGAAAACAGTAATTTCATAACAAATTTGTAGCCTAATTATTATAAAAATAATGCACTAAATTAGCAAAAATTGTGCCGACCGATGAGTGAGTGGTTAGTGCTCCTGACACCTGTGCCGTGGATTCCGGGTTCGAATCCCAGTTCTGGCATGGATGTTACTCTCTTTACTTTGTGTTTTTCTGTCTTTTCTTTTGTGACGATGTATGAATGTGGCCCACTCTATAAACGAGTTAGGGGTGGTATGGTGTGGGCAACGCTACGCGCCTTCATGACTTGGTTCACAAGTGCCCGTTGGGTAAAGACAAATGAGTAGCTATTTCTGGCCTTGTTGTGACTTAGGGTTCGTCACCCAAATGCCCACCATAAGGAAAAAATATAAAAATTGTTATTGTACAGAGAAAAATATTATATAAAATGCATTGTTATTAAAAATATTGATAGTAGCTTTTTTGTTGCTTACATACTATTTTTAGTAGGAACACGAAAAAAGTAGAATAGTTATAAAATTTAATTAATAAAATGTTTTCTGTGTGTATGATTCTTTCAATTGTATTATAAAAATATTGAATAAGCAATAGGAAATCCTTATTTGATAACTTGAATATTTTTCATTTCTATTTACTCAATGTTTTATTTTAACAGACGAAACTATATAATTAATTAAGCCTTTGCAACACTGGGGCTTGGAAAATGGGAGATTTTCCTAATATATTTTAAATAATACATGCATAGGAAGAATACATGAATACTTTGAGAAAATAATTCTAGAGGATAAAAAATAAAGCATTTTTAAGAAAATAATGTCAATTTATTGTTCAGTTATTCCGAATTTCAACAATAGTAAGCTGTTTCTATTTTTTGATATATTTAGGATTAAAATTAATATAATCTAAAAATATACATAAATTTTTATTTTTAGAAAAAATATTTATTCTAGATGAATGAAAAGTTCGTGTAAAAATTTTAGTTGAAAAAAGCCTCCAAATTAACTTCAATGAAATTGCCCAGAATTGTGAACAAAAGACACCCCTAATTCTAAATTAAGGTGTAATGACGCGAATTACTAGTTCAACAACTAGTGAAATACATTAAATGCTAACAATGTTAATTTGCATCAACAAATGTAAACT
Source organism: Latrodectus elegans (assembly GCA_030067965.1). Taxonomy (NCBI): domain Eukaryota; kingdom Metazoa; phylum Arthropoda; class Arachnida; order Araneae; family Theridiidae; genus Latrodectus; species Latrodectus elegans. The sequence goes on from CM057817.1 coordinate 30,472,161, forward strand.
TTGAGTACTTTATTACAGACAAGTTTTTATGCTATTGTTGTTTTACTCTAAATTATAGTTTATTTTCCTGAACATAATTATTATTACTATATGAATGTATATAAAATTCTAAAAAAACTGTTTGCATATTAAGTTATCATATATCCCAGTATAAATCACATAATTAAATATTTCTATTGTTAAAAATGCTATCCCTATTTATAATATAAATTAATTGTTTTTAAATTAAAGAAAGAAACTAAATGTTTTTGTGTTTGAAAACATACTTATTCAATAAAAATTCTTGTTCTCCATATATCAGTCTAACTTCTGAAAATGAATAATATATCAGATGAATTCATATTCTTTGAATGAAAACATAATGAAAATTCACTACTTTAAGTCATTTAGAGGAGTTGAAGCGATCACTTTTATGGTGATGAAGTAGTAACCATAATCGTTACAGTGAATTCCGTACTTGTTATGTCATGTTATACCCCTTTCGCGGTGAGAAGATCGTTATCGAGTGCAAGTTGGAACAAATCCAATAACTTTAATAGTATTCTACCCAATCCAACAAGAGAGATAGTTGACACTTGGTGTATCCTTTCCTTGATCAGAATACTATCCTTCTAGATCACTGATGCTTACTCTAATGAAATCAGTATTTATGGTTTATAATCTGGAGTAATAAATAAGCATCTAAACTAATGCAAAGGGTTATCACTTCGTTTTTAGTATTCAAGCTCTCTGTGCCATTGAACGGCAAGTGTCATTATTCAAGATACATTAAGTCCAGTATTTCTGATCCCCGCCTCGATTCGTAACTTACACTTAACAGAACTATCAATATAATGGAAACTATTTTACTAGTTTTTTTCCAGCTAACCCCTTTCTGTTATTGAAAAAAAATTAACTTAAAAGGTGTATTCAGTAATTTTAATATACATGAATTCATTTTTTAATATTTATTTTTTCATATTGTACAATGTTAGAAAATCCCTAAAACTTATTTTTTTTTAGGTAGGGATTTTCTCTTATTTTATTTTATTTCTTTTTTCTAAGTATTTCATCATGTATTTTTCTGCAATTATTATTATGCATTTATTTATTTTTTCCATTATGTACTCAAATAATCAAATTTTTATCATACAAGTTATTTTAATAGAAATGAGGATTTATTTTAAAAAAAACAAATACAAAATATTCATTGCTGCAAGAAGAATAGCTACATATTCATCTTGAAAATCAGTATTCAGCTGTTGAAATTTCAGACATTTTCTGATTAATGGGTAGTTAAAAATATGTTGAATGGTACTAAAAGAATGAACTACTACGTAAAATTATGACGGTAAATTGTACAAAATATTTTGATAATAATTAGTGAATTTTAAACGAAAATGTTTGGACCAGAAAAATACTTTCAATAATAAAAATATCGTTATGTATTAACTATGGTCATACATTTTTTCCAATTTCAAGAAACACTCTTTTCTCAGATGTCTAACATTTTTTTCTAAATATTCGTGAAATATAGTTTGTCTAAATAAAATTTGTAAAGGAAAATTTTCGTTATAATCGTATTATTAGAATAGTTAATTTGTATTTATTAAAAACTCCTATTGCAAATCGAATCTCTATCATTAAATTCTTTATTGAAATCTCCCCCTTATCTTTACCACCATTTAAACATTTTCCAATATAATCACTCTAACTCTAAAACGTTGTTGTCATGGTTTTTATTTAGTACAATATATAGTAGCAATATCTATGAAAACTTAATATTAATTCCTATGTTCCAATTAAATTTTAATGATGGGAAATTATAGAAACCACAAAAGAATTTTTAAAAGCAAGCGTTTGTATTATTTGCATAACTGAAACTCATTCTTATACTGATAAATTCTGGATTGCTTAGCTCTAAATTCTTTGTTGTAGTTTTCGATTCTTCATAGCTTACTAAATGATTATAAGTTTGTATGTCAATCAGAAGGTTATTTAAATAGAATACCTCGGAAAATTTATTTAACCATTTGGAACTAAAACATTTTTTGGAAATATACCTAAAGTTAATATTCATTTAATGTTAATTTTATACATCATCTTTAATAGAATAGATAAATATTTCATATCTGAAACATATTTTTAATATTAATAATTTTAAAATGCTACAAAGCACATTTTCAAAGCATTCTTCAAATAACGTAAACTGTTTATTTTAATAAAACATACTATCAATGTAATATATTAAATCTACTAGGACCATCTTTAAGATGCAATTTTTACGAAAATTCTATACAATTTATGATGATATGCTTACGAAATTACTTTATAAATATAAATTGAATATAAGTCTCAGTATGGCAAGGAACCATATTTAAATAAAATATTTGAATACTTTAATTAAAATTTTTTTAATTCGAAATAACAATATATTATGAATAAGAAGAAGGATGAATAAAAGTAAATGAATGAGCATAAAACATCAATGAATATTCATAATGAAAGAGGTCTATCACTTTGTACAATGTGAATGAATGTAAAAGATAAAAAATGCATTAATATATTAATTATGATTAAAATTAACTACCTAGACTTTTGATTGAAAATGAAACCGCTATTCACTTTATTGAGAAAAGGTTATTTTTTTTTAATTCAAAATTCTTTTCATTTAAACATTTATTACTCTGTTTAATTCATTCAATGTACTTATGAAGGAACTTTCTGATATTTTAAAAGAGTTCATTTGTCCATAAAACTAAAAGCGCATTTAAATGTCTGATGTTAAACTATATAATGTGGAGAAACTAAGAGAAATATAGTGATTTATGCTTCATTTAATCTAAGTGCCATTATAAGTTAAATGAATATCAAATAATTTACTCTTCAAGTAAAAAGTAAAAATTTAGAAAATATGAATTTGATAAAACTTTTAAAAGGATTCAACTCCGCTCATTTTAGTGACCTAAATTACTGATGTATCTTAGAAAGAATTCAAATTTTAATATCCAGACATACTGAATAAAATAATTTTATTTTATTTATTTATTATTATTATTAATTTTTTTTGATGTTTAGAAATTCTCTTTACAAAAATGCCCTTTTACAAAATCCTAGTTTTATTCACGATTGTAAAATGCAAAAAATGAATACATTTTATTTTTCAACGAAATTGATAATAAAATTAAATTATTCCTTTCCTTCAGTACAATGATTTCTGTAAGTTACAAAATCTCTGGAAATCTTATATCACCCAACAAGATAGTTTCCTTTATATGTATTATCAACAAATCGTGTCTTTTTTTTCAAATTGTCTAATTAATATGTTTATAAAAAAAACTCAAAGTGATCTTTAAGCACTTTGAGCTAAATATTAGGTCATTAGGTCACTAATTTCATTAGAATAGCATTAAATTTACTCGTTTCTTTAAAAGATAATTGTACCAAAAATCTTTGAAATATTTTTTGAAAAAAAGAAATTGCTTGTTTAACTAAACCTATAGTTATGCTATTTATTTTATTTCCTTTTTGGAGTTTTATTGCTTAGTTTTTTTTTATTTTCACGCAGATTCTAAAGCGAAAAATGTAAGAATATGTTCCCGATACAAGCATTACGCTTTACTGATTTTAACAAAATCAATGTGAAATTCAAAATAATTTATAATAGTAGAATAAAACATTTTTTGACTTTTTTTAGATGAGAATAAGATGAAAGTATTCCTAATTGTTAACTTTGTTTTATAGAATTTAAATTTATAAACGATAAAAGTACAACGAATATAATATTTCATACTTTTTTTTGCATTTTTTATTATTCATAACATTTTGTATTTCAAAATTGTGAGATAAATTCACAATTAATTTATCAGAAATAAGTTTAAATATATAAATAAACCACCTTTCATTTTCAATGGTCATAAATTATTCATAAGTGTGAGTTTTGGATAAAAATAATTACAGCAATTTATTTCACTGAAAATTTTTTATTATTGAAAAAACTTATATTCCTCAAAGAATATATATGTATACTTTGAGGAATATATATATATATATATATATATATATATATATACAAAGCACAACGTCTTTCATTTGCAGTCAATTTCCTCAACAGAATGACTGTTGATCTGTCATGGCCTTGGAATATTCTGTGGAGCGACAAGGCTCATTTCTACCTCAACGGGACTGTCAACACACAGAATTGCTGCATTTGGGCTAAGGAACATCCTCGGATGCACACTGAAAGTTCCCTGCATTCTCCAAAGGTGACTGTCTGGTGTGGATTCACGGCGACTTTCATCCTTGGGCCATTCTTCTTTGAGGAAATCACTGAACGTGGGCCTGTCACATGTTCCGTTACGGGCCGTCGGTACCATGTCATGCTGCAGACGTTTGTTGTGCCGCAACTACAGCAAATACGAGTCCTTACATCGAGCATTTTCATGCAGGATGGTGCTCCCCCACATTTCCATGAGTCCGTGAAGGCGCTATTGCTCCAACACTTCACAGAGGAGCGTGTTATTAGTCGCTCCTTGCGTTATCCATGACCACAACGTTCGCCGGATCTAACTCCATGCGATTTCTGGTTATTTGAAAAGTCTGGTGTATCGTGGAGGTGTTATGACGTTGAATGACTTAAAGAACTCTATAACGCTTCATGTGCGAAGCCTCACAACTGATCAGTTACGATCTGCTGTTGAATCTGCTGCTGTGATCACACTGTGCATCGACTTGAAATTTTGCAGGTGAATGAGGGTAGTCGCGTGGAGCAACTTTCCCTACATCATCCTGGACAAGATTAACAACTGCTCCGCTTGTGAAATTTCGTCCTAATGTGTTCTTGTTTGGGCAAACTCAACTGTTTTTTTGTTTCTCAAACAGCGTACTGTTCTTTTTCCTTACCTTTACTTAATGTGGTTCGATGACAGGGTGATCAGACATATTAATAAATGTTAATTATTTCTATATTCCGTTTTGGTCGTTTATTGTAACACATTTCATGTTTTTCCGAAAAAAGCGCCTTTTGGTGGACATTTTGGAACTAAAATTTTTTTTTCGAAATTCCGTGAGCGCATTTCGTGTAAAGCCCAAATACAAAATTTCGTTGCATTCCGTTCATCCGTTTGCTCTGTGGGATGCTGTTTATAGGGGAAGTTTAATTACAACCACCTTGTATATATATATATATATATATATATATATATATATATATATATATATATATATATATATATATATATATATATATATATATATATATATATATATAAATTATAATGGCAGATTATAGACAATTACAGCAAAATAAATAAATCGAATTGAAAAATATAACGCAGAAAGATACTGCAATAGAAGTCTATTAATCTAACATGTCTCTAGCTTCCCAATAGCGCTCAGTTAGAGACGTCTTACGAAGTGCAGGGCAGCGAGAAAGATGCGCTGCGTCCATGACCTCACCAATGTTGCAAAGAGTGCAGACCGGAGAAGGAACGATGCCCAATCTATTTTGATGTTTCGACAAACAGTCGTGCCCGGTGTGTCTTGGGCTATTGCGCAGATTTAGGAGGGCATTCTTCCAAGATTTAACAGCAATACGGTTTTTAAGCTCTTCATGAGTTCTGGACTTAAGAGTTCTTTTGACAAGATGCTTAATAGAACAGAAGGACATAGCGCGTGTAGAAGTCTGCATAATTAAAGCGCCATTCTTTGCAAGGTAATCTGCATTTTCATTACCAGTGACTCCGCAATGGGCAGGGATCCACTGGAGGACAATGGTCTTCCCAATGGATGCCTAGTTCTCAAAATGTTGGCGGCAGTTCAAAATGTCCTGTGTTGAGGATACAATGGCCATCAGAGCCATTGTATATATACATATATATATATACATGACATATATACATTTATATGCATATATTTACCCCCCCCATATATATATATGTATGTATAATGATTTTTTATATTTCTAAATTAATAGAAAAAATCGGATCTGTCAAAATACCCATTTCTGTTGATGTCTTGATTAGAAAGTACTATAGTATGGATATCTTTCTCTAATGTATCTAATGCATTGATCATAATGTTTTTATTTTTTTAGCAAGTGGTGACACATTTTGCTGTAATCTTGCAATATCTAAAGTAGAAAATGAAACGCAATTTTTAGGCATCTTTCTTCTTAATGAACATATTCTGTGAATTTTATATCATTAACTTATTTCTATCAAACCAACTGTAAGCTGAATACTTTGGAGATAAATCTTGTTTGTCTGCATTTTTGTTGATTCTGAGTATCAATGTTTTTATCATGAAACATTTTCAACCATTATGATAGTGTAAGTTTCAGGATCCAGTAATCCTGCATTATCGCATGCTTTACAGATAGCTTAATAGCAGTATTGAGCATTATTGCTCAGTGTAATTTAGAATTTTGCGTTAAGAATATTCGTTTTTCTCTGTTTGTAAACATATTCTTCTTGTAACAACGATTTTTTTCTACTCGCATTTCAAGTGACATAACATAAAGTGAAAATTAATGATAGACACTCAAATTATGTCTTTTGAGCAATATTTTTAGTTGAAAGTAGTTATCTCCTTTGAAGTGGTTCCAGTAAAATTTATAAGTAGTTTCACTAATTTTTACTTAACCTTTTTAAGGTAAAACGAATAAATGCCAAAAGCTACATATTGTCTCAGAAAAATATGATATATTTGGGCTATATATTTATGTTAATAAAATTATAAGTCAATATATTTAATATACATTTAGAAAAATCATAAGAGAATCATGATTTTAAGAGAATCCTAATATAATTTAAGAATCATAATCATAAGAGAATCACCATCACAAAATAATTTCTTTCTTTGTAAATGATGACATATTTACCGAATAAACTGATATATAGGATATTTGAATTTTAATAAATTTATTTAATTAAAGTGATGTAATAGAAAATATATTGGGTTCATTTTTCATTTATTTTTCGATGTACGGTTGTGATATCAGTACTTCTTAAGCATACTTTGTAAATGTAATCACGAATCCTGCTCTCTTTAATTGATAAACGCGGAAAATACCATGAAGTTGAATCCATGAAGTCGTGCTTAAAGTAATATGACACGAACAATGATTATTTAATAAAATAATTGTGTCTGAATAATTATATTCTTCAGACACGTTTATATTATTTAATAAAATAAACGTGTCAGTTTACATTTTTCTATAATATTGTGATAAAGTGTTTTTAAACATAAGGTAACGAATTAGTTTAACTGCCTAGTTGAAAAAAATAAAGGGTCAAACTTTTTGTAAATTATTCAATATGGGATCTTACGAATTTTTGTTTTTAATTTTATATGTTCAAATAAATAAAACTGAATGCTGTTTGCATTTTAATTGTGAAAATTTTGGTCTTACATATTTATAGCAATAGTAAATATATAAACCTAGAAATTCATCAACATTGATTCACAATAAAAAAAAAATAATGTACTTTATGACACGACTCACATGATTTCATCTTGATCCAATTTTTTTCTAAGTTTTCAAAACTGGTTGATAAAAAGAAAAAAATCAAATTTTGTAAAATTGCTTAAATATTTTTCATTATCTAATTTTTATAAAACTGATTTTTTGAGGAAACGACGTCTTATAAAAATTGTGAAATGAATGATTGAATGAAGTTTCAAGGATTATCCAGATTTTTAATTACAGTTTCAAAATTTTCATTCCTAGACATTTAGCCTGCTTATACTAATTTTCTTACTAACTTTATGCCTGTGCACAAATGAAAGTCATTTTACATGTTTGTTTTCTGTAAATTAATAATTATTTTCCTTAGACAGTAATATTAACTAGTATAAATGGCATTGACATGAATAAAAAGACTACGATTACTTTCTCAATATTTTAATATTTATACACGCATTTATATAGTTAGATTTAATAAAACTTTGCATAATCTTAAACATTTATAAATACAAAGGAGCATTTTATAATCATTTATTGAATCAAATAGATTTAAAAATAATATTCTTCAAATATGTAAATGAGCATGATATTCCAGAAAATCATAAGCTTCCAATATGTAGTTCTAGTCCAAACAGTAATTAAATTAAAGTCAATTATTTTGGAGACGAGATTTAAAAATGAAACAAAATTTACATACAAGAAACAAAACATTAATTTTCTTTAGCATCTAGTATTTTCAACAAATTATAAAATGCGTTTCTCATTATTTTGCTTTTTTATAAAAAAAAAATGGATAACTGTAAGAATCACTTAAAAGATCATTTCTACAGTATAAATTTTAAATATATTAAAATATTATTAAAAACTAAGCTTATTTACTGTACAATTTTTTAATTAAATGGTCCTTCTTAAAAGTTTAGGATTACTAATTTCAATATAAATGCTATATATTTATTTACTTTTGAAGTATTTTTTAACATTTTGAATAACAATTGGGGATGTAAGTTTCTGTTAAAACGAAAACACTTCTATACATTTGTAATTTTAAATCATTAAACATTTTTAGGTCAAATTTTACTGTATCATTTAAATAAATAGAATACTTGAGCAGACTTTATCTTGCTGATAAAGGATATTGGGCACCCCTGAAAGTAGGGGAGTGTCACCAGACTCAGTACATCATCCCCGTAAATTTGTGTTGTCACAGAGCCTTGAATGTAAACTAGAGGTGACCTGGAATCATACGCAATAGCTCCTTAAACTATGATTCTACGTTGACGTGCATTCCACAATTGATGCAGGGTTGGTCCTGTCTCCACGTCAACGCCATACTCGTACGTGGCAATGAAGAAACAGAAGCTTCACTCATCTGAGAAGACAATCCTGCACCATTCCGTCATCCGCATTGCTCTAATCGGGCACTATTCCAGACGTTGGCGTCAATGTTGGGGGGTCAATAGCAGTTTCCTTAAGGGCACGGCCACTAGATATAAATCAATGGAAAATTGTTCTGTTCCATATGAAGGCATCCAGTGTGTCTTGCACATGCTACAGAATTTCGGTAGACTTGATTTGCAGGGCCACCATTGACTCCTGTCGAACGAGTCGATCCATGCGTGTTGACGCCACTCTAGCTGCATCGGCACCTAGCAAACGTTCTACAATTAATTGTTCCAAGCATCTTCGCCACAGCCTGAGCACTATGGAAGCATTCAAGTGTCTGTTAAGTGTGATTTGCAGTAAGGATCAACCTGCCCTTCTCAGTCCGATTCCTGAAGCTCGTAAAATCTCACCTGTCTAGTGAAACTGATTCCATTAACAATGACCTGGAATTCTTTGCAATTGCAGGCGTCTTTTTCATAAGAACAAACTTTTAACGGTAATTTTAAAAGCAGCAATAACGGTGTAAATATTAATCATTCTGTAGGTTCCTTGCTTTATATCTTATCCTGCGTGAAATGTAGAACTGCGAATTTCCCATGATTTGCTTAAATCTGTGAGGTGCGTCTACCCTGAAATTTGCGTAATTTTCTCGCCACTCCTTCTTGGTGTTGCATTTTCAATGTTGGGCACTATACTTTAAATATACAAATAAGCATAACTATCTTGGGATTATTCCCATTAAGTACGTGTGTGTAAATGAAGTTACACAAAAGCACAATTGAAAAATTTAATAAAAAATTATTGCAATCTAATTACTCTTATTAAACCTGTACATTACAATACCAGTATACTTTGGAATTATCCTCCATTAATTACGGTTCCGTAAATTTTAATGTAACTTTAGAAAATAATTAAATTTATACGAGGTTTAATTTATTTATGTGCGTTTTTATATACTAAAACATGAGAAAAGGTCTTATGAAAATAATTATATACTAATTCAGTAAACACAAAAAGATATTGCCATAAAACGCTTACAATTACCTTTTCTCACAAATACAGTTATGAGTACGTTATTCTTTTGGAAATAATTTCATAGCTTCCTCATTTATTATACATATGATTACATATTTGAAAACATTAAAAATAAATCAAGTTAAAGGTGGCAACAAGGTACAGAACTAATATTTTCCCAAACAACATTTTTGTTCCTTAAATTATATGATTAAATCTTTATTCAAGTCTCATGGAACATTTATGTTAGTCTAATTTACAGCCACTGTACTTTTCCAATATAATATTTTAGTAGCATCTGACAAATATTCAGAAATTGCTCAAATGTTATTAATTACTCTCTCTAGTGTTTGATAATTTATGGCAAATTATATTCCTGTTGGCATCGAAAGAGACTAATGATGATTCGCTCTTTTACTTCTTAGATAATTTATAGAAAATCAGAAATGGGTTGACTGTCTAGTATTTCTCAATTTCTTCGACATCTTAGTTAACGTGTATTTATAGTGATTAAATTTAGTATTCGATTATTTTAATCGATAAAAAGCAATCAAATATACTCTTATTAGTTAATAGGAATTTCTCTTCTTATTAGAGGGGAACTCAATGAACAATTCAAAAACAACAATTGAAGAATACAAATATGACTTATAAATTTTAGTAATAGATGTGTTTGGAACAACTTAACCTTCTTTATAAATTTAAGTTGTATTTTATTAATTTCAGTAAATTAATAAAATTTTTTTTCAGAAAAACAGTGAATGACTAGAGTTTCCCTACTTGTTTAATTAAATGATTTAATCACAGTAATTAAATCGAAGATATCATTTTTAAAAACAATTAACATGCAAAAAATCTAATTTATAAATGTTTTGGGGAGATTTCCTTTTTTAGATTTAATTTGTGTATAATTATTTTCTCAAAAATCATAATTATGTTATTTGCTTGAAAACTGAATGCGAATTATGCAACAAAAAATAACATAATTATATAAATTTCTCTTAAAAGTTAAGAAGCCATTACTTAATTTCTGTGGAATACTTTTAAGATTTTTTCTACTTTTATGATAAAACAAGAGCTGCTTAATTTAAATTACATTAATTTACGTTCTGACTACATAAAAGTATAATTAATAAGTAAATAAATTGCTATACACAGCAATGGTAAAAATTGGGAACATTATTTGAAATTTTCATAGTTTTACAAACTCTGTTTACCAAAAAAAATATTAATTTTCCCTTAAATGCAAATGTTTATATATTAAATTAAATGAAATTTATTGAAAAACTCAATTGAAGAAAGAGTAATTTGAAATATAAATATTATAAAAAAGTTATGTTATAAATAATAATGCATACAGTATATTTTATTTTAAAATTAAACACTTAGGCAATCATTACGTAGTAAGAGGACTTTTATTTTTAATTAAGCTTCTCAGCCTCATTTTATCAAGAGAGCTAGTATTTGGAGTTCTTCCTTCTCAATCATGTGATGGAAGGGAGTAATTAAATTCTAAATAAGTAGCGTTTTATTTAATGGATGTATGTTTCGTATAAGGATTTTCAAATATTGTCTTAAATATTTAACAGTATTCAGATCACGGCTGTATCCTACTACTTTACTTTTAAGCCCTGCTTTGTTTATTTTCTTCGTATGGAAGTGAATACTGCTAAAACATAAATTGTGTTTTTTTTTAAGCAAGAGAGAATTTACCGAAAGCATCAGATTTGGTTGCAGGGTTTTATCAATGTATATTTTACTCTTAAAATATCATACATCACGGAAATGTGACCCACTTTCTATGCTGACATACATACCCAAATCATGAGACTCATTAGTTTCTTTGTTGTTGCGTTAATACAATCAGAATTTCTTAAAAATTTAATATATTGAATAAGTTTTAAATTTCTCCAAGCAACTGAAAATTTTCTGATGGAGTGAGTAAAAATAATTAAGGTTATAACTGTCGATTGCTATGAAAATTTTGTTATTCTTAAATTATATTAATTTTGATTGAATATGAATTTTCTATATAAAATAGGTTGAAATCTAATCAATAATGAAAGCCTTTTTCGGAATTCCTTTCTTCATTTTTCTTTTCTTTTAGTTATCTGTATTTTTTATATTATAAAATTTTCAGGTAACTAAAAGCAGATAACAGATAACTAAGATTTATTATAAAAAGTTGAGCACATATCTGTTTAATTTTTGTTACGCCTTTTTGAGATTACCAGAAATGTAATAATTTTATTTTCAAATTAATGTACCATTAGAAAATTGCTTAAAATATGTACTTAAATTTTAATTGATGATCTTAAAAATATTTATTTTTATTTAAATTTGGTATGAAGCAGATTTTTATAATATCTGTTTTCATATGATTAGAATTATAAGAATGATTTCTAAATGTATTTAAAAATATTATGTTGTTGAAAGGAATTAAAACATATCCTAATTATGTGTAGTACTTCATTTCTAAATAATTGTAAAATATTATTAAATTGGAAATTGATTAAGTCAGCATCAAGAAATAAATCATTGAAAACATTTAATATTGATCATAAAATTTTAAAATGAAAATCAATAATGTAATTGGTACTAAGAACAGCCATTTCATGAAAAATTAAGTTAAAAATATGAATTTACATTTTTTATTATTGAATCTACTTATTTAGTTTAAAGAATATTTCCAATAAGTATTTTTAATTCGATGATTCAAATCAAAAATAATTTTACTAGCAGCTGCACAGTTTGAACAATAATAATGAAAATTGGTAGTAACTCCTCTATGCTTCACTATCTTGATTTAATAAATTACAATTTTAAATTGAGTGAGCAATATATATATATATATATATATATATATATATATATATATATATATATATATATATATATATATATATATATATATATATATATATATATATATATATATATATATATATATATATATATATATATATATATATATAATATATATATATATATATATATATATCCGTCGCTCTCAGAAATAATTTATCAGTTATTTCTAAAAATGTTAAGCTAGTTACAAATTTATTTATATCATCTAGTATATTATTATATCATTAGCAAAAATATTTCAATAGGCATACAAAATTTTCTTTTAAAATATTTAGTTAAATTAGGTTTATAATGGAATATTAACAATTTCGATTGAACAATGTAAATGTTATTATCAAATTAATAACGATGTGTATTTTTTATTTAAGTTCTATTTACTAATTTGGCATAGTTTAAGATTGAAAACTTTTGAGGTCAGATAAAACTCACCACATTTTTTAATTAGTATTTTAATAATTTTCTTAATTAATTATTATATAAAGTTCTCACAGAAAGGGACACATTTTTTTTATTTATCATAGCAGAGGATGTGTTACTTTGATTTTATAAACATAAAAGAATTATGGAAATGAAGAAACAGCTGGTATTCCTATGTGTAATTTTTATATATAATATTTTTACGTAAATATTACAACAATTAAAATTGATAAAGTTGCATTAAATTGTTCAGTCAAAAATTGTATATAAAATTAGATTATTTTAATATTTAAAAAATGCCTAAGCAAAAAAATTTAAACTGTTATAAAGTATAGATATAAAAACTTTGATTAATGATAAATTTCCCTCAAAACAAGCAATTAATTTAAGTAAATTAGATTCTGTTGGAATTATAGATTTAGAAAATATTATATATATTTTTGATAGTGATTTTTGTAACTACTGTCATCAATATAATATAAATATTGCATTTGAGTAATTGAAAAAGTGATTATATTTTTAAAGCAAACTTACTGATCAATTGTTTATATTATATTATATGAATGTTATTATACATGTTATTTATCGTATATTTATAATTTAATTTTATATAAATATCTGTAGAAAAAATGCCGCCATTAACTGAAACACTTCCACAAGTGAATTTCAGATATATTAGACACTAAAATATGAAATTATTTTAGTGTCTAATATATCTGAAATTCACTTGTGATAAATAAGTGGATCTACTTTCACAAATTAGAGGAAAAAAGTTATATAAAATTCTTATATTATTATTATTTGCATTTATGTATTGTTTCCTTTCAAACTCAATAGTAAAAGATTTGAAAAAAAAAACTTTAAATTATAGTTTTATGTTACGTTTATTGCACTAAAAATTAAAATTTGATAAATACTATCTATTGCAAACATGCACTCAGAATCTAAAATCACATTATTTATGAGTCAGAAATTTCAGTAGTTATACTCACAGATACATAAGTATTATTTTATATTTTACATAAAACGACGTTCACTATCATCTGCTTTTAATCAAAAAGTATATATGGTGGGAAATACAATAAAATAAATGCTTAAAATATTATAGATTATATCATTTATCTTTGCTACTTATATTCGAATTTTTATGTCAAAGTCTAACAATAATGTAAAATTACTTTTTTATAGACATTTCTCTCAAGTGTATAAAATATTAAAGACTACAAATAATAGATATGCTAAAATGATAACCCCACAGCCTTTCTATAGGACATTAATTAGACGAGAAGATTTAATTTAATATTAAATTACTACTCGGCAGTTAAATTTCACTAAATGCACCCTCAAATGAAACTGTGATTAAATGGCATTAGCTTACAATTTGTAATGGTGAGCTTCGAACCAGATAAAACTGTCATTAAACTCAACTGCGTATGATAATTGGTAGAACTGAACACAGACCGGAAATAACAATATTGGAATTCTTAGATTGTTTCATGGGTATATGTAGCTAAAATTCCAAATATGATAATTTACGGCGTTTGTACTCTCAAATGATTGATGAATTGGGAGAACACTACTCATTTTAATACTGAATTCATATTTCAAAATTTTGATAAGAATTTTTTAAACGCATTTATTTGTTTAAAATATATTTTACATCTAAATAAATAAATAAATGTTACATTATCAATGACATATGATATTATTTATTATGTGTCACACACACAGTAATTATTTAACTTTCATTTACTGTAATGTTTTGCAAGTATATTAAATTAAGAGTAAATAAGAGTAAAGAAACACACAATTTTGAAAAAAAAAGTGTAGTATATATATATATATATATATATGTATATATATATGTTACATAATTACATACATAAACATATATGTAATTATAATTTATTACTAAATTATTTCTCCATTGGCGCATTGGTAAACTAAATAGAACGGCGTTGTCCAAGATACATAATTTTAACTTTCTTACTTTTACTGTGAAATGTACAAAATATAAAATATCTTTTCTGATTCAAAATTTCTACATTTTTGAATTTTCTTTCTATATATTTTCTTTAAATGATGTAAAAGATAAAAAAACATTTTGTTTTAACTTTGAAAATATTATAAAAATTCACTTTTTAATAATATTTCCAAAGTTAAAACGTTTTTTTTTTATCTCTTGTATCATTCAAGAATGCAATTGTAATTAATGTTTATGCTTTCTAACGCAGATGAAAACTTTAATTTTATTTATATTAAATTAAATTTTCAATTGAGGTAATTAAACCTAATAAAGATAACAAACATAAATGTATAAATTATTTGAATTAAAAAATTTATATAACTTTTTGTAATTAATTAAAATTAAAATTCCCAATGGATTATTGAAATAACAAAAATTACAAGTAATATATTAATGCAATTGTAAGAAATTAAAAATATAAACTTGTAAGCAATTACAAATTTTAAATAAATTTCAATGTACACACTGAATGCAGTTGTATTAAGGATTTTACCGATGTAGTGTAAATTAAAAAGTAAAATTACTGTAAATTTCAATAAAATTTTAATCCTTATTCCTTCCATTACTTAAAATTTATGTTAGAGTGAAATGCTTATTTGATATTTTGGGAAAATAATTTTCAAATAAGGAGAATAATTTTTAAAGTGATGTTTTGAATTATAAATTTAACAAAGAAAAATATAAGCATAAAATTTTTCATAGATTGCAATTTTTAGATATTGTAATATTCAGATACTTTTATTATTTAACATCTTTTTTATAAGCTAATAAATAAACTCATTCATTAACTATTAGCTAATTTATTTTTCATGATAATAAAATTCCTATATATTTGAAAATTATTTCGAGATATTTATTTCAACTTTGCCATTTCATTACTGATTGGCAAATTTAAAAGCATTATTTGATTGGAAAGAGAAGGAAACCTAACATGTGTTCTTTATAACCTCGTGCGTTTATTAGCTACTCCATTGTGTTCTCAAGTAACTCGCCTTTTAAATTAACATATAAATGATTTCAATTAATTTGACCAAATACTTGAGTACAACTATTCTTCAAGAATCGTAGTTTATTCAATAAACTTAAGAAAATTTAGAGTTTAGTATGGTATTCCTTTTATATGAGTAAAATGTGATGTTTCTTAAATTTTATAATTAAAATTAAAAAAAAAAGAACTGGTGAATGATTAGTCTGGTGAACTGGTGAATAATGTTTTTGAAAAATAATTGCATTTCAAACATAAGTACCATATCTGTATATTTTTTTAAATGGTAGTAAATTTTATGTGGAAATGTTTATATGTATATATATTAGAGTAAAATTTTATAAAACTAATCAAAAACCAAATAGAGAAAAATAATAAATTTATAATTAGACATATTTTGTGCCACAAAGTAGTTAACACCCCCTGAAGAAACTGGCCATGTTGGTACTTCGTTCTATTTTCCTTTATTGTATTTTCTTTGAAATCTTAAACTAGTTATTGAACATTATTCCATCCGTTTACTATATTTTGTATTTTCAATGTATTATTTTCCATCTAGTACTTGATTATTATTTTCCATTAGTTTTTGATTAATTTTATAAAACATTTACTATTAATTATATTTTATTAATTCTACTTAAGCTGTTTTTGAGCTGAATGTACTACTAAATAAAGAGTTATATCCATTTTTGTATTTTTCAATTTTCGCATATGATGCTTCGAATCATACTTTATATATATATATATATATATATATATATATATATATATATATATATATATATATATATATATATATATATATATATATATATATATATATATATATATATATATATATATATATATATATATATATATATATATATATATATACTCTATGTATGCATCACTTACTTTGTGTTTGAATCAAGAAATGACAGCAGACTCTCTGTACATACATTACATTTGGTTCAAATGTTGCTTTTAGGAAGATATTTGTATACCTTTTCAAAAAGGATAAATAATTAAAATCTAGTTGAATCTTTCTGAGTTTGATATTTTTCGTATCACCGTATTCTAGCTGGTATTGGTTGAGATCCCATTAATGTTTGCAAAATACCAAATCAAGTTATTCAGTTTGGTAATGTGGTATACCATTCTAAATTTCAGAGAGCCGCTATCATTGCAGCCGAGAAGATGCATGTATTATCCACATAACTTAAATGTATCATATAGTTGATTTAAAAAACGTGAGTAAAGATGTCGGGCCGTTTGCATGACGTTTATGCGCGAGCGGATTAGTGATGTTTACAGTAACATTGAGAGTTAACTTGACAATTATTGCTTTAGTTTTTCTGATATATTTTCACAACGAGGAGCTTTTAAAATGGTGTGAAAGATGATAAAGTTGGATGTAGGAATATTCTGACATTACGTTTTCAGATAAATTCTTGTTCTTCATGATGGTCGCACCCTTTTTAATGACAGAATATAGAATGTACACTGACAGTGTGCGTTCGAAATTATAATATAGCAACACGTAGATTGGTGGAATAGGTACTTTTGATTAGACTTTTCTGTTATTTCTAATTCATACTGAGGGAATTTTGCTCAGTGGCTATAATATTTCTGTTGTATAAGAACCGAGGCTTTACTCTTTTTTATTTGAAAAAATGTACTAACCTTTCAGCAAGATATTGCATGGTATTGTTTTGTTATATGGATTTTCTTTTATATAAAAAATGTTCAACCACCTTCTGAACCTACTTTTTCACCAGATCTCTCACTGACAGAAAACATTTAATAAGTTGTTAACGAGTGAGTGACATGTCATCCTACGCTGGTCACTACGTTCAAATTATTGAATGTTTTATTGATCAGCTGTACTTGCCGATGGTCCTCCATCTGATTCTGATTCAAAACACAGTTCTGTGGGCGTTATTGTCACAAAAAGTGCAGTTATGTTGTTATTTCAAGTACAGTAATAGATATAATAATTTATATTTATAGTTAGTTTCCTGTTGCAATAATTTTCTGGCTAATTGCAGTGTAATTGTATATGTAGATTAACAATTTTAATTAAAAAATGTATATCGCAAGAGATTATTTCTATACGCTACTGCATCATATTTATAAAACGTTAAATTTTTATATTTGTAAAAGTTAAGATTTGAAAAAAAATGTTTGAACAATATACTTGTATTTTTACTTAAAATTCAAATAAACAGAGTGAAAACAAATAAATATGCCTTTTTATATTAAATTGAAAGGTCTTTTACAATTTCATGTTGTAATGGATCAATAAGTAAAATCGAATAGTTTTTGGAAAAGCTCAGATTATATTTAATATTTAAGCAAATAAGCCAGTTTTCGTTAAAAAAAGTTTTTTACTTATTTTGCAAAATGAACATTAACATAAAATAAGTAATGATTTCAAAACTTAGAAAACAATTATTTCAATTTTACTGAGAACGTTTTTATTGCTTTCCATAAGAATACTTTTTAATATCTTTATGATCATATTAGTTCCATGCAATTTTTTTTACAAAAACTTTCAAGTTTTAAATAGTTACAGAATGTAAAAATTTCAATATAATTCTTAATTGGTGCTATAATGATTGTATCAATCTTAATGACAATCCTTGTAAAGTAAAAAAAATATATAGGGAGAACATTTACAGTATAAATTATACAGGTATTTTATTTAAATAATCATTTATTATTTTCAATATTCGAAATTTAATGAGTTGTTTATCAAATATTAAAATATCACAATGAAGAAATTTGAAGTAATAATAATTATGTTATAAGATACAACTGCTTATGCAAAATGCTTGCAATTTAAAACTGTTTTTATGTATTTTGTAAAGAATGATAAAATATTTTTGTTAAAAATTATTTTTAATTTTTTTTCTGTGCATAGCATTCTAAGAACAGTTTTGTTGTCATGATTCATAAAATATACTTCAATGAAAACTGCATAAATTTTGCAAAATATTTTTGATTCTAGTTTATAAATACATGATAATTCAAGATCAAATGTTTTAATTTTATTTATTTCATTATATTAAAACTTCAAATTCCGAGATTGCAGCATTGGGTCTCAGAAAAATTTAGTATAATTTATTTAGGAGATGACCCCTAGTTTTATAGAACTCTATTCAGACATACTTTTATTTGACAATATCCTCATGAAATGTTTCACCCGTGAATAGAAACTGCTACACCAAATATGTGAGGGGTGTTCAGCTGACCAAATAAAATTCAAATTCAGTCAAACCAAGTAAAGAACCACCAAGTAAAACAAGGATATCATGCTTTTTCTATACTTCTATTCCTTCAGATTTCTACTATTTTAGACAATCTTAATACCTCAATTTGGCAATTCTAATTCAAAATAAGTTTCATTGACAGCTAGGGGAGAAAGATAATACTTTTTCTGTTCAATACTTCATACCCTACTTAAGGGGTAAGGAATTCAATCTCAGTTGGCAGAGCTTCTTGTTAGAGAGTATCAAGATACAAATGCATTCTATTCTTTAGGAACACACAAGCTTGATTTCATACTTCCCTTGAAAAGAGAATATTTAAATAAAAATTTTAGAGTATATTCCTGTATATTTTAGAGGACATATAAAGTGAAATATATCACCATAGTAATCATAACTTCTAATGGATAAAAAAATAAGCATTTACCAGATAAATTTTTAAATTAACAGTATTACTCAATCGAATTCTGAAGTTGTTTGACAATTTTTTCTTAAAAATTGGAAAACGTTCATATTTTAATTAAATTCAATTCATAGTACTCTAAATATATAAAATGAAATATCGTATGATTTATAACTGTAATTTTTCGAAACATTAATTTTGTTTTTTTTTTCTTAAAATAAGAGAAAAATCGATCACTAAATATTTTGATTTTATTGAATAAAAGTGCAAAGAAATTAGCTGTGTGTGTGCTTCAAGATATATATATATATATATATATATATATAATATATATATATATATATATATATATATATATAATATATATATATAATATATATATATATATATATATATATATTAAATCTGATAATTTATGCGTCACAAAGAATGGATTAATTACATATTACTTTCAAAATGCAAAGTATATAATTTGTTACCAGTGTGACAAATAATCAAACATCTTGCACTTGTTTAAAAGCGAGTTTAAGAGATATATATCTCTAAGAATTACACATCTTCTAGATTCCAAAAATAGCTTTAGTCGAAGGATTGAAAATAATTACCAATAAATCTTTTAAAAAATCATTAAACAAAATAACTTATCTTTATCATTATGAACGCACAATTTAAATTTTTTATTGTTTTGAACATAAAGTATAGGAAAAAGCAATTGATACATAGCATGAATAAAATCGATAACTTTTGGTATTTATCATCTGCTAATTTAAACATAAATTATGGCTCAATATTATATTTTCAAGCACTAAGTTTAATTGAAACATATTTTTATAGTATTTTAAAGAGCACAAAGGAAATCCCTTTTTTTTTTAAAATTGATTCAAGAAGAATATTTAAATCAATGAATCTCCTATGAGATTCATATTATAAAAACTGGTTTTAAAATTTCTTAGTTATAAAATTCCATTTCGATTAGAAGAATTTGCTTAAATTTAATTTATCTCAATACAAAATCTCTAAAACATGGGAAAATATAAAATAAAAGTTCTTTAACTTTTAGTTCTTGTTTTCAAAACTTTCATAAATTTTCAATAATAATTTATCTATTTTACTATTGAAAACTTTTTCTATAAATGCGTAATCAATAGTTTTGAGAGGTAGTTTCACATTTAAAATTGGACAGAAAATAATTAATTCATGTATTTCTAACTTCTATTTTTAAATAAAATTTTATTTTCCCTGAAAGAGAGTAGTTCTGTACTTTTAAATGTGTAAGTTTAGGAGATAGTTAACTATAGGTGTAGAAATGTCTTTTTTAAATATCTCAACAAAATAAAGCAATACCATATAAAATAAGCTTCAAACTTAATTTTAGAACCATGAATATATTTCAATGTGTGTGATTAGTTTAAAAAATATTCAGTCAGTCCATAAGCAATTATATAAAAGTGATTGATTGAGCAGAATGGTAAGTTTCCATGTGTGATAGAATGTCTCCATTCTGAACTCATTCATTTATAAAAGCTAACTATCCTAAGTAACGGTCTAGGTAAGTTTATGAAAATTGTTTTCTCAAACAATTTAAATGTAAATGTTGTCTCAGTGATATTTAATGAATTTTGTCATCAAACTGGTCTAGAAATTATATGCATAAAATAGGTGGATTTATTTTAAAACTGTTCACCGTTAAACAAAATTCTACCATTTTGAGTTTCTTAGAAAGGATAAGAATTTTATCATCAGACTCTTTGTTAAAACTGTCGATATTTTGAG
Source organism: Latrodectus elegans (assembly GCA_030067965.1). Taxonomy (NCBI): domain Eukaryota; kingdom Metazoa; phylum Arthropoda; class Arachnida; order Araneae; family Theridiidae; genus Latrodectus; species Latrodectus elegans. The sequence continues at coordinate 30,493,725 of CM057817.1, forward strand.
AAGATGTTGCATTACATTGAAAGCAATTACAAGAAACAGTGATAAGAATTAGGATCACGTGCCTCATGGGAGTACAGTTTGAAGAGGAAATCATTTCCGCCTTGGAATTCTTAGATGAAGCACAAAACGAAATTAGTGAGGAAATCATTTGATACTAATTAAAGTAAGCTAGAAGAAAGACTATAATAAGAATTAAAATTAACCAAACTAGAATAGAAAGAAATATATACATAAAAATTTACTTAAAATAATTTTACTTATGTGTGTTTTAAAATCAAACTCTTTATGATTCAAAGGACAATGTTCAAAATTTTAAATGAGGATGATAAATAGTTTTTAATCGCTTAATTTATAAGAATGATAATTATGAAAATCAACTAAGATTCAGAATTTCCAAAAAGCACTAGAATTAGAAATATTAAAAATTTTAACTATAATTTTGTGTTTATGAAAACACTTTCGTTGACTTAAGGTAAACTTTAACATTGTTTAAATGTTATGAATTTTTTTTTACCAAAGTATAAAGCATTACTTATTAGTGATAAGGCTATTAAATATAAGAAAAAATAAAATTCATTGCATTAAATTAATAAAGTTTAGTTTATTTACTTTATGTCACTTCATTATTTCATATTAACTATAAGAATAATAATTTTGTGTGCTAGATTCATAATTGCAAAATCAACTGGAAAATTTATAATTTGTAACCAAAGTTAAGTAGTTTTAAATATATAACTTTCACAAAGAGCATTGAATTGATTCATCAGTTAGTTTAAAAATTACTTTATAATACTTTTAATATTGAATTTTCTAATAATATAGGTTATCCCTTTTAGTAAAAACTTCTTGAATTGGACATTCCATTATGTTTTCATGATTTGATGTAAATAAGTGCTGTTAAGCAATTAATTTCTCAAACATTACATTAAATATTTTTGATTGAAAGTAAAAAAAAAAGAACTATGATATGATCTTTATTTTCTCAACAATTAGTCATAAATTAAACTGACTTTCGTAAAATATGATAATTGTCCTTATTGTTATATTTTTATATTAAAAATGTAATTCTGTGACAACTTCAAAATTTTTACACGGTCAATATATAGTTTAATTTAATAAAATATAGGATTCATTTATCAAATGTTACATAAAATGTTTGTCAAATGTAATATGTCTACATTTTTTTAGATTTTTAAATTTGAAGTAAGTACTTTGACAAATTGGGTGTTGTATGAAGTTTAAGAAATATTTTAAAATTTGGATTTTTTTCCCTATGATTGAGCTTACTAGGAATCAAATTCATTTATTGCAAAATGATTTTTTTATATTGCACGTATTTTGCGTAGTAATATTTTAAATTTTACGAAATGTGTTTAATTAATTTTATTGTATAATTGATCCATTTTTTAAAATATTATATTTGACTCAAAAAATATATTAGTAACAGTAAAAATAGATTTAGATGAGATTGTTTTTCAAAATTACCCAAGTCAAACTAGAATTATTGAAAAAAAATAGCAAATTTTTATTTGAAAAAGCTTTTATTTGAATAACTGTTATTAGGAGTTATGAAGACATTAAAAAAATAAAATGCTCTTTAGTCTATACAACATTATCGCCATTTATAAAAATTTAAGTAAATAATCCATAAAAAGTATCCCCGTGAAAATAAATAAAATTCATGTAAAATAAGCAAAAGTATAATGATTATTTGTTTTATCAAATTAAGTTTAGCTTACTGGATATTACTATTACTGGATATTATTATTGGATATTATTTTACTGATAATTCTTTGTTACATATAACACATTTGTGAAAATTTGCGTGAATTAAAGATAACATATTTTCTATCAAAAGCAAATTCGTCTATTTATTACTAGAAAATTTAAAATAAATAAAATTTTATTTTAAAACCCTTTTGAAATAAAACATGTTTCGCATATGTAAAAATATTAAGCAAAAATAATGTTTGCGAATAAGATTTAGATTGTAAAAAGGGCTAAGATTACTTCAGTAAAACTGCATATCTCCTTATGAAATTTTATAAGTAAAAGTGATTTTTAATGAAAACACTTTTTATACAACAAAATTAATGCTCAAGATAAACAAGTGTCAAGGATTAAAACAAGTAATTCAGCTTATTAAGTTGGGTAGCTATCAAATAATAAGATTGCCTAATCCAATTGTTAGATGTTATTATATTCTATTAAATATTTTTAAAAGAAATACGATATTGCTGTGTAAACAGAAAATTTATCACTCTTCTTAAATAAATATATCATAAATATTTAAAAAAAGAAGATATCTAAGCTCATAAAGTAATGATGAAGACTTTTTATAATTAATTTTATTGTAAGAAGCGTTATGATAAAAATGTTTTTAATAAAATTCACCGTATGAAGAAGCATTTTAAATAAAATTAATAATGTTATTTCAGAAAATAACTAAAAGTGTTTCCCATAATAATGACCTTAATAGTGCTGCCAATAACAGTGAAATTTATATATAACATAGAATTTTGAATTTAATAATACTAGGAAATGCCACTTAGTATGCTTAATGTATGAAACAAGAAATATTTTTAATATTTTAAATAGTGTATGCATTTCTATTTTCTCGCAGGTACTTTAACAGATAATTTAAAATTAAAGTTTAAATTTCTAATATTGGATATTCTAAAAATTTTATATACCGAGATAAAGATACTCGAATATGATATAAATTCTATGTATTTATATGATATTCAAGAAAAAATTCACAATTTATTAACTAGAATAATAAAAATATCGACTATATTTTCCCCGTCAATGCATACATAAGCGTAATGCAGTTTATTAGGCACAAATATTCTGAAAGTTGTTCGATATAATTTGTATTTTATAGTGAAAAATCTTGCAAAGAAACCAAGTTTACCTAAGCCTTGTCGTATAAAATATTTTCTTTATGGATTCTCAAAATGTCATTCAAACATATAAATTCTGATCCTATTTGTACATTAAAAACATTTATTTTTATGACAATTTAAAACATGTTGTATTCATATAAAATTGCAAAATTCTTCATATTTTTACTGAAATATGTGGTAAAGAATAAAAGTGAATGACTTTCGATAAATTTTAGGGAAATATCTTTCTCTTTGCCTTCTGTTCGAAATAAAATTTTTATATATTTTACTTGCACTGCAGATTCCTGTTTGATAGTCTTGAAAACAACTTTCTCAATGATATTTTGAAGTAAAGATAAAATAAAACTCAGATTCAAATATAGTATTTCTATAATTACACGCATAATTTCATGATAAATGCAACATAACAATTTAATTGTTTTAAATTACACTAACATTCTGTAAAGCTGCTTTATTTATAAAATAGACCAATTTTCATTTATAAATTTAATATATTCAATAGGGTTTCAATCAGAAAGTGAAATGTTTTTGATTTACAAAAAATATCCATAATTTCTCTTTATTATTAATAAATAAATCATCTACTAAAAATAAAGAATTAAACTAAGGTATCAAGTCATAGAGCCAATACAGAAAATAATGAAGTTAAATTATAAATTTCCTAATTCAGTTTTATGTACAAAATTCGTTACTGTATATTAATATGATTATTTAAATATTTTGAACAAAAAATATTCAAAATTTATCAAAAAAGTGGGATTTCATTTTGCGTCTTTAGTCAATATACTATTCTATTATCTAACAAAATTGAGATTGCTGAAAGAAGAGTTTAAGCTATGAATATACATCGAGTCACATGTATTATTTCGATACACATATTCGTTATGATTCATTATAAAAATAAATTATTAAGTGAATTGTTATTTGATACATCATATATTTACTAATCAAGTTATATTTTTCTAGCAATAGATTCTTATTTTAGTCCTATTACCATTTAAAAATAATATTTCGGAATTCTTCCAAACACAGCGGCCCTTTTACTGGGTCAGTGGTAATCCAGTGGTTAAGGTTCCGACCTTCCATGCGTAACAACTGGGATCGATTCCCATTACCGTCAAAGAACAACCGAGTATATCGGATATACATGCTCGTTAAGTAAGTATAATCGTATTTCTTGTGATCGGTCACTGAGAAGTTACCATGGGTATAATGGTCTGGAAAGAATTTTATAATTCCTTCTGTCTATAAAAGTGTATCATTGTATTCTTAAGAATTAAGTTAAAAGGAATATAGTAACATATCAATTTAAATAAGTAAAAAATACTAAAAATAACTTATATATATATCACAACACAACACTGGGTGTACTATTATCTATGATAAAACAATACCAATCGTTTCACAACTCAATCTCTTCGTGAAGATAGTTAAAGCTCCTCTGAATGCTGGCGAATTGTTCTCACTGACTGGTTTCAAGTGTCTTTATATTTTGATGCAAGGTTTGTGATGTCTTGGTATGATATATAAAAAATATGCTAATAACACATATATATCTTCTTGGCTATTAGTGATTAGATAGCTTCTGAGATTATCCACGATGCTCTTTCGGGATGTGATGAATATTACATATTATGATGAACATCGTGGGATGATGACAAATAATTGGTTACAACTCGAATTCCAACAGGCCATACCTGTTGGTATTTTCTTATAACACAGTTGCTAAATCAATTTTTGAACTGAAAAAGAATGTTCAAACGCAAATATTAGGTAAGTAACCTGCCATAAATTTTTTTTAGATATTGTAGGTGTATTTACGACAATCGGATTTATAAAAATCCTTTAAAACCTAGTGATTCGCAAATCTACTGCATGTTTTATGTTTATACAAAAATTAAGCAAGTTTTGTGCTGTCTTCCTTGGGAGATAAATTTAATTTTCAATAGTCTCTAATTCTATTTTCTAAGTAAAACAATTGTGTAACCAGAAAAGATAAAGGTATTTATATTTAACATATCTTCTAAAATATTCACAAGGCACTATCAAAGTAATTACAAAATAACCTCAAAATGTCATTTAATATCAATGCAGCCAATTTTTTGAACTTTATGAACATAAGCCTCCATAAATGTTTTAAGATTTTATTAGAAATGTCTTATTGCAAATATTATGTTGCATGTTTCAATGCCAACTTATTAAAATTATTAGAAATGCAATATTTATTTCAATGCTATTTGACTGTATAGGTTCTAGTTCATTTCTAACAATTTCGTGTAGTAAAATTTAAAATATAAATCTATTAATTAAAATATTAAAGTAATAATGTATTTATTCATTAGGAAGTATAATTTGAAATGTAAACCACTAAAAACATAATTACAAAAAAGCACACATTTATTGTATCATTCCTTAGTTTTGATAATTTTTAAATACGTGAAATTTTAGTAAACTTAGAAAATCATTTAATTGGATTCCTACAATTTTATCAATACATTTCACATTTTATTACTTAAAATATTCATCATTTTAAACCTATGAAAAAAGTATTTTTTATTAATTGTACTTAGCACTTTCTCTTAGAATTAATACAATTTTAAACGAAATTATAATGTATGTGTAAGAGAATGATAAATGTTTTGAGAATTTTTAACATTTATCATTTCCAATAAATGTAAAAAATATTTCATAGTTTATTCACAAAAAACATTTCAATATTTGTTTTGATTTATAAAAAAAAATTTTTAATTATGAAATATCTATAATGGTCAAAAATGACAAAACACAGTTATTTATAAATTTCTTGATTTATAATTAGTATAAAAAACAATGAGCGAGCTTTAAAAGATGTAAAATCTTAAATTGGATGTACCAATGACATTTTCATTAAAGATATGATATTAAAAAAAACTATATTTTAGAAAATGCTAAAGAAACAGTGCTAAAGTAATATATGTACATAAATGCTTAAGCCGGCAACGAATGTTTATTAAGATAAAATGTTCTTAGAATTGATTTAAAATATTTTAAGCCTTCTAAAGCATAAAAAAGCTCTTTTCACAAAAAGTAATGAAAACATTCTTATAATGTATTGTTTTATGCATGGCATTAACGTTTTTTCTTATGTTAAGATTTTCTTCATTTTCCTTAAGTATCTTAACTTATGCGAAAGTAAGACAGTATATTTTTAAGGAAAAATAAATGAGACATAAACTAATAATTTGAGTGCATTTTCCTTGGCATTTATAATGAAATATTTTAAAAGAAAAGTATTTTGACTCTTATTTTTCTTTTTTCCCCGGAACAATGAAAAAAATTTAATTTATCAAGTTCTCAAATTAAAGTAATACTTTTGATGCTAAAACTCTGTTATAAAACCAATTAATGATTGAAAACCTAAATTAAAATTTGTTTTACTTAAAATAATTGATATTTGTCGTTATACATGATAATTGTTTTGACGTTTGTATATATTGGAATGCATTAAGAGTATGATAGTTTTATTATAAAACACTTACAAGATCTTTCAAAATTTTTTTTTATTTTATATAAATTCAAATAACAGTCATAACAACGATGTAAATAGTAAATATGATTCTATTTAATATAATACCACTTTTAAGTGCATGCAAATATGCTTTAAATATACTTTGTATTTGAATGAATCAATCCTTTTAGCTATACACATCACGCAAATGTGAAACAAATAATTTTAAAATAAACCACATTTCTTTGAGAGTACACCATAAAAATGAAATAAATATAATTTAAATGAGCAGAAATAAAAATTTATTGCAACATTTATGAGAACAGATGCTAGAAAGTAGTAGCAAGTATATAATGTTTTGCACTCTAAGATTTATTGATAGTTTAATTTTTTTTATTTTCACACTTTTTATAATTTTATAAAGGTTATGTTCAAAAAGTTGGAAATATATTATTTCTTTTTATTAGTAGTTCAGAAAATATACAATTATTTGGAGTTCAATTACTAACTTAAATGGAATACTTATCAATGTTTAAATAATTTTGAACAAATAATTCAAGTGATTTTTGTGTTTTTTGTAATAAGTGGTGAAAATTATATCTAAAATCTTTATTTCTTGGAAACAAATATATTTAAGAATATAAAAGCAAATATATGTATATTTTAGTAACAATTATATACCAGAGTATATTTTGTGAATTAGGTTTGTTAAAGTTTTATCAGTTATGACCGTGTAATAACATTTTGCTACAAATAAAAAAACTATTACACTGACGTTACAGAATTTTTCATTGACATTATTTTATTTAAAAAGTGCTACATGAAAGCTAATAGAGTTTGTCAGGTGTATCAAGAAGTAGCTTTACTGAAGCAATACCCTATCTGTGTGTTTTGGAGAATAGTATGAGCTTCTTTGTGAACCGGCAACATAGTTTGATAGAAAATAGGACCTGATTGAAAAATAATGGAATGCGATTGAGTGCAGAATTATTATGCAAGTGATAAGATTTGATTTAATCAGGATAGCTAAATTTTTGTGTCAACATCTGAAGGAAAAAATTAAAAACAATAACCTAAAATATCTTCCTACGTTTGCTCAAAATAGTTAAGTTAGATGAAAATATTAAAGATATAATCTATAGAGAATTATTATAATTAATCATATCTCACACACAATATAGATTCATTTTGACTAAACATAATGGAACAGAAATTGGAGAATGCCTTTAACATGCACTATAGATTTTTGATTATGAATTAACAAAAGTAGAGAATAAATGGTCACAAATTCCTTAATATCTTAAGAATATCTTTTGTCACAACATTAAGTATAACTCAGGGCAATTTAACAACTTTTACTGATCATTTTCTAGAAATAAAAACATTCGAGTGATATTTATATGTTCTATGTGTTAAGTTAAAGAGTGCATACTATTATTTTTTATTTGTGACATAAAGTTTAATTCAAAAGAATATATATCTGAAAAAAATTTAAAATAAATGTATATTTTCATGCTGAATTAAAAATTTGCTGTTGTAATGTCGGGAAATTAAATTACTATCATTTAAAATAAAAGCTTTTATATAAGAAAAAAAATACAATCCAAAAATTAAGAAAACGTCACAAATTTTCAAAAAATTTAATAATTAGATTAAGGTGTGACTATTTTAAACTATTATTTAAATTAGAAGTGAATTAAAATAAATAGTGTATCCGAAATAATGGTTTTAATGCTTCTTTGCAAAAGAAATGTATAAAATAGTAACAATTTATTGATGCAAAAATTATCGCATAATGATCATGAGATTATTAAGAAAGTTATTATTCATAGAAAAACAAATAGATTCTATAAATGAATTAAAAATATTGAAATAACAGCATTATTATTAGTAAACGAGTAAGAACATTGTTTTTATTTCCCAGAGTTTAAAACTTCATACTAAATATACGAATAACCGAGTTACTGATTAAATATGTAACTGAAGTTTTAATAGTAAGGACTAATTCACAAAATTAAAAAAAAAAAATTTTTCCTCATTTCCTTTAAAAATGTAACATTATAACAAAAAAAAATTTTTTTGTTCATCTAACGAATGTATCTTTAAATAATTTCCGGTCCAACTTGTATTAAACATTTCTCTTTTCAATAAAAATGCATTTTATTTCTTTCAAAATAACTTTTTACATTTCCAACTAATTTCTCTTTTGCTTGCAAAATTCCACGTTTTGATTTTGATGAATATTCTTCTCATTCAAAACTGTTTCTTTATGCCCTGGTCATCCTTTTTATGTAATTTTAATGTGTTTGTTTGAAAATCATGTGAAATATTATACACTTGGTGAGCAGTAGGATTTTCTAAAAATATTTACTTATAAAAAATTTCTCCTATCTATCAATATAAAATTTAAATTGAGGAAGATGAACTAAATATGATATTAATGTATTTCGCACTTAACTGAATTTAAAATGACGAAGTAAATAATTTTAATGTTTACTATTTTAATGAACACACACACGATATATTTTTTAAGTTGAAATATTTAATATTTTATTGCAATTTTAAGCTTAAAAATTTGTTTTAACAAGCCATCAATATCTCTGTAGAATTTCTTGCAAAAACTCAGATGTGAAAGAATTCATGCTGGTTACGAAATAGTATGAATTACATTAAAAAAAACCATATCTAGATGTATTTTTGTGAATTTCACATAAAAAGTCTATAAGTACATTTACTAAAAGCAAAATCTTATATTTAAATAAGTTTTATATAAAGATAAGGATATAATCAAATTAAATGTTCATATATTTATTGTACATGCATCATTATCCATTTAAAACTGTTAAAAATAACTAAAATGATTCTTATCAAGAGGAAATTTTTTTTAAGAGTAATTATCTTATTGCTTAAATGTGGAATAAATCCACGATATTTTGTTTATTTTTTGTTAATTGGCATATCTGGTATTCGCTTTCTAAAATCAAATGTTAATTTCATTGAATCCTTAATTTTCTAATTGATGGGCTAAATATTCACATGAGAAATTTGCATTTTCAAAGCACCATTTTTAAATTTATATTTTTGACACCACGCAGTGGACAGCTTAACGACTGAAAGGCGTTTTAAGACATTTTAATATCCACCTTGTATCACCTCCTGAGAGGATTTTTCAAAGATACTGGGCCGTATTCACATGTCACAAGGGAGAAAACCACGGAAACCTTCCTAGCACCCGCCCCGACAGACATACATGCTTAAGACAGAAGGTTAATATCCATCTTCCTTTGCTACTCAATGACTGGGATTGAACAGAGACCTATCTCTGTGAAGAGTGGTGTGTATTACCACAAACTCACAATTAGCCCTTTAGAGGTTCATACGTTGATATTTAAAAAAAATATTTCATTTTATAGTTGTAGAGTGAAATAAAGATTTTGAAGAAAATAGTCAGTAAAAACAGATTTATTTAACGGCTAATGTTTAAAAGTTACAGCCATTAATTTTTGGGAAATCTATGATAATTTGAAATGTAGTACACAACAGAAACTATCAATATATATTTATGAATTGTATCAAAATAAAATTTTGTGAAAAACTAAAATTGAATTGCATTGGTATTTATTTAGTTTAAGGACCTTTAGAAAGGAAATTAACCAAATCAATCTATAATGAAAATGAAATGATTATATGACATTTTCATGTTTCACTGATTAATACTCAAGTAAAGCTGTTTTGTTTGATTGTTGCTCATAGTTTGACTCAGAAATCTCAATCTTATTGTAATTTATTTTTCTATGTAGACCCATCTTCACCATACTATTATTTTCATATGAAGAGAAATTCCATGATGAATATGACCAGAGCCCTCTTTTGTTCCCTACTATTACTTTATTCTTTCGAAAATAAGGGTATCTTAATCCACATTATTTCCAAAATAAGGATGCTTTTATGCAAAGCTAGTTAAATTTAAAAATCTTGAAATCTCTTAAGGAAGTAGTAGAACTCATTTCTGATATTTTTTAAGTAAAAGCTTAGTGTATTAATTAATACTTTTGAAAATAAAAGCTTTAGACATACAGAATACAGATGAATATTTTCAACCAATAAATCATGTACTTTTTGATTATTTCTTTATAACAGATAAAATGTATTGTGCGATACTAGATTTATCGAAACATATTAGTATTTAGAATCCTTTCCGTAGTAAACACTGAAACAATTTCACTATTTTTTAATTTTAGCATACAAATATTGATGCCAACTATTGGGGAATTTGTTTGTGGGTATATGTTTTTTTTCTTTTTTTTGATATTTCAATAATTGTGTTCAAAAATATAGATTTTTATAATACTTAAATATTATAACCCCGTGAAGATTTTTTGGTTTCCTCATAATATTATGATTTATTCTGTTTAACTTAAGAAAATATAACTGTTTGAACTAATAAGAAGGAAAAATGCTCTATTTTAACTTCAATGATTTATATTTTATTTTGCCACATATTTTTTTAGAGAATTTAGTCCTAAGATATTGCTGATTTGTGGAACAATCTGTAGAACCCTGTCACATGGACATGCGCATTGTGAAAACGATTCGTTTATATCAAAAGCTGTGTTGTGTTAATGACATTTATTATAAACCAATCTTGTAACAAAATATTTGATGCATCTTTTTACTTATTTTCCTTTTCTGAATAAGAAATTTAAAGTAATAAATAGAGAAATAATGATACTAATATATTTTTAGGTAAAAAGAATAAAACATTACAAGCAAAATCGTACTTATGTGATGAAAAAATTTTGTGCGTTTTGTAATTTTCTACGTGTATTATAATAAAAGGAGTATTAACACTTATTGCATTGATTATTCATGGCAAACAACTGTGCTGAGGTAAAAAAAATTAATTTTCATAAATATTTAAGATATACAGAGTAATTTTCTATACAATAGCATAATTCAGTGTTTCTCTTCTATACAATAACATAATTCATTTAGAAATATTTCATATACTTCATATTAATTCTGTAAACACATATGAGGATTTATTCACTTGATGTTCATCTTGTTAAAAAGGGTTACTGTTTACAATTATAATAAAACCATCATGAATATTTTTATTTTGTTTAATAAGTAAGGCATACTTCAAATGAATTATTTTCGAGAAATATTTTGCAAAGATTATATGTACCATAAATTCTTTAACTATGATAATATATTTATATAATATTATTTGGCATACATTATAATTTATACAAATTAATTGGTGCTAATTTATTGAAGTATTATCTTTTCTTTTAAAATTGGAAAAGTTTAAAAAATAAATAAAACAAATTATGCCTAATATTTTGCATTAACATAGCTTCAGCTAGTGATATTTTTTTACCTGTGTTCAATTTGCTAGATTGTAAGGTCATACCAAACTAAGAATTTATAAGACAATTAATATCCATCTTTAGAACAAATTTTAATATTTTTATTTTTCATTTTTCTCATTTATATGAAGAGAAAAACATTCTATAAACATAGCGGTGTGAGCCTAATAAAGTTAAGAATATAGAGAGAAATCAGATAATTTCATTTTTTGCATAATTTGTTTAATTTTAAGAATACTTTACTTTTTTAACTTTCCATATTACATAATTTTTATTTCATAATGCATGATTTTGTCACTCATTTTTTTATTTTTAGAAAGCGATTTAAAGAAACATAAATAACAAAAAGTTATCTGATCGTATTCTCAAATGTAGTGGGCGTTTCTTAAAAACTACTTGAAAAACATAAGAATTAGAAATTATAGAAATTTCTATAAAAAATTTTATTGGAATAAATCCATGCCTATACTGTGTGAAATTGGAGCTTAAACTAATGTTTTATATAGCAGTATTTATAAGTCTCAGTAATTTAAAAAGATAAGTTTGTTCATCTATAGCAGGTGTCTGCTAATAAGTTATAAAAAAAAACTAAATAGCACTAATAGAATAAAAATAATTGAATTAAATAAATAAAAATAGTTTAAAAGACTTCAAAAGAGAGATAATTATGACAATAAATTAACTAACTGCGAAACATTTCATCACTTAAAAGACAATAACTAATATCAGCAAAATTTTATTAGTCAAGAACAATCTAAGTTTATAGTTTATGTAGATAGAATTAATGAAATTGAAACTTTAAATATCAATACCATATGAAGAATTCATAATTTAGTTATTGCTAAAAGAAGTTTCTCCGATAGGAAAATATTAGAAATAAGAGGTCATTGGCTTTTACTCTTGCTGTTTATTAATAAACTGCGAGTTCATATTCCGGGGATAAAAATTAATGGGGATATAAAGTGAGTAATTCACTGCGAAAGGCAAATGAAGAATATTTATGAAGGAAACTTTGAACGTTGAATCAATCATTAATATTACCAAAAAGTTCAATATAAATAAATAAATAAATTTGGATTATATGATTTTTAAATTTATATAAAATGTGCTGTAAGCTAAAATAAAAAAAACGAAAATTGAATATAGTTCTATTTATTGATTATTAATTTATAAAATAAATGTCTAAATGCACATTTGTACTGAAAATAACGATTCTCACTTTAATAAATAATATAATGCTCAGTTTCTTTTTAAATGTATAAATAATGTCGTCATGATTGTATTACAACAGATTGTTTTCTCTTATTTATTGTTTTGAAATAGTTCAAGATGATGAAGATACAAAACCCTGGTATTTTTCTTTTGTCTCATCATTTCTGATGAAATAGTTTTCTCAACTGCATATTCTTTCTTAAACTATTTCAAATTGCTTAAATCCAAATCATGCACTTTTAAATTGAAATTCTATAACTTTAGTACATTTAAAGGTTCGTTTTAAAGTCTTTCATTGATATAATATTTGTTACATATCGAGCAGAATCAGATGTATTAAAAATGATGTAATAAGGGAAAATAACTGCATTATTTTTGTTAATGGAAATTCCTTATACATATATTATTCGGTATAAAATAAGCAAAAAGTTTTATAGGATATTTCATTGCTGTTGATTTCAAAATAAAAATATATTGAAAAATTCACTGAGAGAAAATAAATTAATCCATACAAGTTTAATTCATATTAAAATTATACATGTAAATAATGTGTATTTAATGATATGTAAATTTCAAGAAATTTAAAAATATACAAAAATGGTTAAATGTATTTATAATTGTGATTAGAATAATCAATTGTTATCTTAACACCAGTCAAAATAATTAAATAATATAATCAAAATCATAAATTTTCAGAAAGTTATTTTAAGAAAAATATAGAATTAGAGAAGTTGAATCCGCAAATCTTTAATATCACGATCATTTGAAATTTCTTAAGATCTGAAAACACGACTTTCAACGTTTCATATTTAAGAGCTATAATTTTTAATTTAATTTTGAAAAAGTTTTGAACATTTAAGTTTAGTTTTTGAGCTTGTATTTTTATTAATATGAAATGAAATTTTCAATTACATATTTGACCAAAAAATTTAATTAATTTAAAATATATCTATTTGTTAATTAAATTTGTTCAGTTACATACAGTGTAGATTAAGTAAATAAATATCATTAATTTCAGGATAGATGCCACATTATTATACAAAATGACTTCATCTATAGTATTATCTAACTTAAGGAATCTCTTGGTAGAAATGTCATAACAAAAATTTTTTATACAGATGTATGAAGTTAAGATTTTCTTCTATAAAAGACTCGAATATTTTTAAATGATATTAAATGAAATTTTATATAGTAGATATTAAATAACAGCCTAACACATAGGATTTCAGTAATAATTAGAACTTTAAAATGCGATCAAACAAAACCTAAAATACCATATAAAAATTATTTTATACATTAATATACATTAATAAAAAATCGAAAGAATTGGATCAGTAAGATCAACATCGTTTATATATTCTCATTTACTCTTTCACTCGAAAATATTGCCTATTTGCAATTTTTAAATTTATGCAAAATTTCGGCTGAGTGTATTCCCTATCTCATTCTGATTAGAATTTTATTCATAAATGGATAATTGTAAATTGGAAAGTAAAGCAAAATATATACCATTGCATTTAATTATAATCAAAAAGCTAAAACAAATTTTGTATGTAGAATATATTCATGTTTTAAAATGAAATTGCCGGCCAACTTGTCTATTGTTTAGCGTGCCTGACTACGGATAGGGAGGTCCTGGGTTCGAATCCTGGTTCAGGCATGGATGTATACTTTCTCTTTCTCTATCCTGTCTTTGTCCTTTCCATATGTGTGTGAATGAAGTATGAATGATGCCTACCCTATAAATGGGTCCTTATGGCATGTGGGAGGGTGCTATGGTGGCCCACCCCCTGTGGTGCACCCGGGGCAACGCCTCGGCGGCTAAGAGGTCGCTGTGTCTAGGTAGTTCCTTGGTATCAGGAAACAATAGATTAATAGACTCTGTTGCAGTTGTAACTGCTTACAATCTGCCATTGGAAAAAAATATGAAATTGTATTATTTTGTAGTTATATATTTACATGTTTGTCATAAAATAAAATAAATTGTACTTCGTTTTATTAATTTTTTATTTCGATCATTTACAATAATTTATATTATGTTACTTAAATATGATAAAACTTAAAATGTAATACTTATATTAACAATTTATAATAAAATTAATTTTGATACATAAATTTATCTTTACTGTTAATGTTTTTTACTAAAAATGTAAGTAGGATGAATAATGAAAAAACAATATTTTCAAAATAAATAATTGAAAAATCAATTATAGTAGAACATAATAATTCTATTTTAGTATAAATGTTTTATTTTTATTTTATCAACTAAAACAATTTATTTTTCTGTAAAAAATTACCAATTTCTTTGTATCTGATTGCGGAAGACTCTCATCTTCTGCATTACTTACCAAAAGGGATGACTAAATATTGAAAAGTATTTCTAACCCTAGGAAAAAAAAGTTTAAATCTCATAGTTACGGAAGATTTCTCAAAAAAATGCATTATTGAGATAATGTTGTGTACAAACATTGATAAGAAAATATTTTATAGTCTGAACTCCTAAAACATAATCATAAAACTTTTTATTCGCGATAGATTGTGAACAGATATTAAGAATATTTTGTCCTTTTATCTATATTTGGTCTTCAAGAAAAGAATGAAAATATTTATTTTTTGAATATTTTTCTTTTGAGTTTATAAAAATATAGAGGAGTTAAAAACCAATGATTTCTTTTGACTAAACTTGATCATTTTGCCTTTAAAAAATAACTTAAAAAATAACTTTAAAAAATAACTCAAAAAACGTAACCAATTTTTATAAATTTATGGCAAAAAGATTTCAAGAAGTGTAATTTATATTTTATTAGGAGAAATATAACTCCCAAAAAGTTTATGCTCTATAAGTTTTTTTTTAAATTTAAAATTTCTTTCAAAGTATCGAAAAAAGCAATTGTTTAACGTATTATTGCTGCTTTCTCAGTTGAGATCAATGATGGTGAGGAAATATATATTCTTTCAATTAATGTATAAAATTTTAAAATTAAATAAAAGGTAAATTGTAGTCACTGTCGAATCTGAGAAATCTCTTGCTTCGAATGTTTTCGTATTCTTCACAGTAGAGTAAAATGGATGTAATACCTGGCCATGCTTTTAATCTTAAATTAAATTTTTTGAGATAATTGTAAAACAAAATCGGAATATTATAATTTCTGTATCCTATTTTCAAGAAAAATACCGGGAGTTTGAAATGATTTTTAAAAATAATTACACTCCTTATAATCAAGAATAATTAGCTTATAAAAAACTTTCAATTTATTTAACTAACATGTAAAATAAATTAAGACTTTTTATTTTTGCCTAGATAAATAATCATTGTTTTCTAACATCAATCTGGAATGCGCAAATCTGATTTCTATAATTTTTATTACATTTTAGTTGCCATTTTTGTTATCATGACAGTAAACTGAGACTTCATAGTGAATAAAAAAGTTAGTTTCTAAGTACTTAACAATTCATCTTTAAATTATCTATGCGATTAAAATCGTTATTCTATATGTGCGCCCAATTTTGTTTTGGCTTGAATTGAAAACAACTTTGGAATGAAACTTACATCAAAATGAGAGTTTCAGTTACATTAAAACATAAACTATGCTTCATTACAAAAAAATTTGATTAAATAATTTCTAATTACTTTAAACTATGATTAATGCTGATTTCAGCTGAATGGAAAGCTGATCCTATCGCAAATTTCACTATTCTTGAACTCGACTCAGTTCAAGAATGGAATTGGTAGTTCTTTCTTTCCTTTTAAAGCTACACTCTATGCTAATCACAGGGAATAGAGAAAAAAATGTACGGCATTGGGTTACTTTTTGTCTGTTTTCCCCACAGCAAAGATTTTAAATAACTATATTTACTACTAGTATGTCAAGTCCACTAGGTTTCGCTGAGCGTAGCTTCTAATGGAAAACGTGTACCTAGCTTTAGATAGAAAATTCTGATTTGGAAAAGTAACGATTGATTCTTATTTTGTGTGTTGAAAACGATTATTGGCACAACGGAATGAGATTTGGTGAAGAGATCAGCTAAAAACAGATCGAATGACTCTCGAAAACTCCCTTTAAGATGAAGTTTTAAAATCGGAGTTACATTTTTCCCTATTGTAATACCCTTCCAAATGATGATATTTCGCACAAAATCAGAAACACTATCTTTGTAGTTTGTGGAAACAATACTTTCGCAACATATCGTATCGTCTTGTAACAAGTGCTTGAGAGTCAAGTGGTCTATGCCCGATGGAGCCCCAGCACATTTCTCCCTCACGGTCTGTAACTTTTTGAATGGCACATATCCCACACAATGGATTAGACGTAGCGGAACTGTGGCCTGACCTCCTTTCTCACCGGATCTCAACCCACTGGATTTTTTTCTTCTGGGAGCACATGGAATTTTTGGTGAGCGAGACGCCTGTGGACTTTAGTGAAGATATCGTGAATAGAATCGATGTTCCCGGGGATAAAAATTAATACACCACCAGGAATCTTCAAGAGGGTGCTCCAGTAATTCCTTCACCAGTGTCAACTGTGCAACGACAGAAATGGGCGGCATTTTGAGCATTTGCTGAGAGGTTTTCACTAAACAATAAATATGATTGTGAAGCTTTTGGCATTATTCATTCGTTTACCCAACACTGTTGTAAGTGTTTGGCAAGCACTGCCATATATGGGCTGCCTTTTTTCTGCCTCTCAGAGTGGAAGGTAACCCTATGTTCCAAAGTAATTATTGCTTATCTAGATCACCCATCTTAATTTGTAAAAACAATTTAGAATCCCCTTGTATACTAACATATTTAACAATGATCACTGATTTAAAAAATGTTTGGAACATAAATGGACTTATGTAATATTTTTCAATGCAAACACTTTCAGTCAAAATTTAAAGTTAAAATTCAATTATTGCTTACTAAATTTCGAATTTTTTTTTTACTAATTTGAAGCTTTTTAAAGAAAACAACTCGCAGTAACAGTTTCAATAAACTATTCTTTTTGTATGGAAAATTACAAGTTTATATGAACAATAAATAATTCTAATGAATATCTCATTAACTTATTTAAACATATTCAACTTTACTTTCTAGTTTTTAGAAGTAAATAAATGTTTTAAATTCATTTTAGAAAATACTTTTCTATAGAAGACTGAGAATTTTCTATTCCTTTAATTTGTCATCATAAATGCCACAAATTTGTTGCAAGTGGTTACTTGCAAATAGATATTATGTGAATTAATACCATCGCAACACTGTTTGGACAAAATTAACTGTTATTTTGTTGAACCTGATAATACAATACCTTTATTAACATATAAATCTAATAGAATATTAAACTAGAAAATATTTATTATTTTTATTCAAGACCGTTCTTCTGTTTGGTATAAAAAAACTATTCTCTTGGGAACAGGAATAATTTCTAAAGAAATGTTAAGTTTAGCAGATATTTTGTAACCCCAGCAAGTGAGAAAAAGAGGTGTTTTACATACATATTCTAGATTTTTTTATCTGTTTATTAGACATGAGATTAGAAATTGTAATTTAACAAAAATAATAACTTTTGTTAATAACTACAATACCTAAGCACCTAAGCTATAATTTATTTGAATGTACAATTATACCCGCTTTAAATATTTTGTTCTAAAAACACACACACATATATATATATATATATATATATATATATATATATATATATATATATATATATATATATATATATAATAAAGCATAGTTTCTTATTTAGCACTTCCTACAATTTTAGGTAATAAATAACTATTATGTCCTCATAATGTTTATCTATGCCTTGAAAATGTACATAACTCAAAATTACTATAAATGATATATTCCATTTAGACTCAGGATTATCAAACATTTTTAAAATATCTCACATATGAACAAAATAAATGAAAAGCAAATTTCAACAGAAACAAAATAGTAATATATAAATGTAAATTTAACTTAATATATTATTTTTTATAAGTGTATATGTATCTCATTAGCTCTAAAGTATTAAACTAAATCTGAACAATCTCAGACCTTTAATGTGATCTTGAGCATATACAATTCATACAAAATACACGAACTATAATAATGATCATTTGGTTATCTGAAACATTTGTAACAATGTAGTTTAACACTGAATACTGGATCCTTAAAATGGCATCAGATTTAATATCAACTATGTCATAAATTCCTTATAGAATATTTATGATTAACTTCTTGTTATTTTGTTTTTGCATTATTTAAAGGATTATATAAGATTTCAAACCAGCAAGTTAGGTTGAATCCAACCCAAAATGGCTCAATAAGAAATGCGAAACTTTTTTTTATCAGGAGATTTAAAAAAAGAGAAGAATATTAGAAAATAATATGCATGTTCACAATGCATACATATGACATGTGTAACGTACTGTAGAATATTTTTATTCAAGTAGTAACGTCGGGGTACAAACTTTTTTTGCAATGATTCTTTTAATAGCTCGATATTTTACATGATTGTTTTCAAAAGTGTGGCTTTATGTATATGATTTAAATGTGTACAATTTGCCTTACTTATTTTCAAAATAAAAACACAAATATTATTTATGAAATATAACTCTAATGAATGAGAATACGTTACAGAACAAAATCTTGCTTCTATGCCAAAAATGTTTATCCAAAAAAATCTGTGTAGAGAAATCGAGGAAAATAGGCATAAATAACTAACCATTTGGTAATTTTTACTTATAAAAATACATGCAGTTTTTAATAAAAAATTCATGCTTCTTTAGAGAACGAAAGTTCTATTCATTGAAGCCAAGATAAGAATCTAATATAATTGCTGTTGCAAATGAAAGCCTCCCATTTATATAGTTAGATCAAGTTTACAATTAACAATAATTAATATTTTATGTAGAACCTCTTATGATAAAAATGACAAGAATATAGTTCTAATATCAAGTCGAAATAATGCAAAGATAGAAATTTCCTTGTATGTTACATTTTCACACACATTTAAATTAGTATCATTAAATTTAAATTTTAACATATTTTCATCAAACAGACCTTTTATACATATAATTTTATATTTGAGCCTTATTTAGTTTTGGGCTATTATTTTGTAAAATTGTTAGCCTGATAAAGGTTAAAATTATCAAAATTTGATGTTTATGAATAATGTATAGTAATAATGTTGTTACTAGCACCTTTCTTTTACATTTATTATCATAAATTATCACGCCTTAGCAGTTTATCAGCCATCTGTGTTTGCTATAAATTCTTTCTTAATAATGTCCATCTATATAATGGTTCAATGAAACATTGCTTGCCATATATTATTGTAATATAAATGCCAATTTAAATCCTATCAAGCAATTTAATATTCATAAATCACAAGTGAACGCTCTTTGATTTAGCTTCAAATTATTGAAGGAAACGTGGCTTTTACTTGTGTTTCAGAGTTATAGTCACTTTCTACTTTCTCAAGATAAAAAAGTTTTATAGTATTACTACACACGCCCATACACACACATGATAGAATGTTATTATTGATGAATACTTAATTACATATATTATTGAAGAGGAATTCTGTAAGAAAGCTGCTTAATTTAAATCACGCAGGATTTATTGATATTTAATAGCACTGATGAAATGAATCTTTGAGCCAGTGTTCAGAATTAAAACGTATATCAAAAAGATACAATGCAATTTCAGCTACCAAAACGTAATTTTTTGTTCCTTTTAGTCAATATAATGTATAGAATTATGATTGTTTATCAGCTATTTAAAAAGTTCTATGTTGATGGATGATTGTGATTTTTAAGGTCTACGAATATATTTTAAAAATAGTACATAATACACACTAAAAAATAGTACATAATACAAAAATCTATTTTACAAGTAAAGTTTGCATTTCATTATTGAGAGATTAAAAAAAACACTACTTTAATTAAGAAACAGATTTTCATATTTACCAATTAGACGTTACACTAAAACCATTAGTTGTTAAATTTTATCACTTAAAATTGCTAAAGTAATTTATTAGATAAAATTTTTATAATATAGAATTTTAATACACGACGGATAAATTTAGACTATATATCTTGTTAAATTATTTTATTTAGTTTAATACACTTTCATATAAAATTTTTCTTTAACGGATTGCTATTTGAAGCTGTTTTCCTTAAAAAGAAAATTTAATGCATTTTCTCCCTTACTGTTAGATAAACGATGACATTTGTATTTTTTAAAAATAATCTGATTTACTGCAACTAAGGATTTTCAAAAAACTTCCATGACAAAGATTTTTTTTTTGTTTTTTGTTAAAATAACCGAATATTTGTATAAAAAATTATGAATTTAGCCTTGGAAACTGAAGAACAATGAGACCAATCATTTGTAATTCCTTTATAGAATTTCAATTATTTTCATTTACAACCAATACAAGTTGGGTACGACCTTAGTGGCTTTTTTTTTCATGGCTAACTTTGTAAATTATGCTGAAGCTTTATATAAATTTAGTAAATAGTAATATCCTTTACTCAGAAAATTTTGTCTAATTAATTTCCGTATCATATCCAACACGGATCAATACCAAACCATATTATCTTAATTCTATAAAATTTATTACTACTACTATAATTAGAATTAGAGAGCAAGAATTAATGGTACCGATTAAGAGGAAAGGGAACTGCTACATGTTTTATTCATTTATCTCTTAAGGACATATTAGAAGCAAACTTACTGCGTTTAAAATAAAAAAGTAATAAGCATAATGGTATATATTTGTACAACAGAAAAGCACTTCATTTAAAACTTAACTGCTTCTGATATAAATCAGTTTTTATGTCATTTTAAAATGATAGCTTTCTATGCATTATGACAAGTTTTTTTAAACGTAATACACCATAAAAGACAATTATTCAGTCAGACAAACTAATTTATTAATAGATTTTCGACTTTTATTTCTATTATATGATGTATAAATGCAACCGTGTAGATGCATTTTTAGGACCAAAACAATACAATTTGGCTAATTTTTTATCGTTGCAGAAAAGACAATTTTCTCATGAAAAGCTTCTTTAGATATACAATAATTAATTTCAGCAAGTCATCGGTACAAATTAAAATAATTTTACTTGATTTAAGATTTAACTAAAAGTACTAACAATTTTTGTTGTTAATTTATTATATGCGCATATTGAACGTATGATTATGATCTTAAAACAAACATACATTGAATTAAATACATTGAATAAAATATACATTGAATTGAATTTTTTACAAATTAATTTTTAATATAATTCGCGGAAAAGTGTAAAATTATAGAAACAAATGATGCAAATGATGCTAATCAAATAAACACAAATTATGAGAGCAATTATCATAGAAATAAATATTTTTCTTTAGAGATTAATTGAATTACTTAAATATATAATTTCCCAAAGTTACTTTTTATAAATTAATAGTGACATTATAAGTTTTTCGGAATTAAAAGAATCGAATTGAAATCCTTTCAATGAATTTTTCACTAGCCTCATCAATTTTATTTTATCACATTGTGTGACTATACAAAAAATAATTAATTTTCAATCAGGTGCCATTCTCAACTGAGGGATCAAATTAGGATTAAAGTATAATCTTTTAAATCAAATTTATATTATTCTAGTGCCAAGACGCGTTAACAACAAATAGTTTCAATTCTGATGTTTATATTCAATAGTTTCTTTCTGATGATAAGTGATTTAATCTACAGGTATTTTCAAACTTTTTCTAGAAATAAATATATAAAGCATTTACTGAATGATTATGAATTTCGGAACTGTTTTACAGAAACTAAAATCACATGACCTCTTGTGAACTCTTTCTAAGTTTGACGCATTTAATGTAGTAGTTTTCTATTGCTATTTTTAAATGGAAATTAAAATATATGGGCATTATATATAAAAGCATCATTTTTAGTTAATTTAAATTTTCTTGTAAAACACAGTTTTTACAAGCAATATACTTTTCTGAATAATTTGTTTGAATAATTCTTCATAATGTATTTTTTCTAGGTAAAAAAGTTGAATTCTTTTTTTTACTCGAATAGAGATTTCACTATTTTCTCATTCGTATGTATTTTCTCATTCAAAAATTAAGGATTTCTACCATTACGTATAAAAGTGATCGAATTTTCTTTCAAATTATGAAGAAAGAATTGATTATTTGAACCTATTATTAAAGATATTGTTTTTAAGTTATTCTAAATGTAACAGAGAATATCATAAAATTTAGTTTATAGATACTAATAAGTTAAAGTACAATGCTTTTACATTTGCTGTGGAATACAAAAATATATTGCACACGTTTAGCAATTTTTTTTCAAAATTAAGAAATTGCTTCTCGCAGTGTTAAATGAGTTCAATGAAAATTAAATACATTGCTTTTGAAATTTATTTTGCAAAACAATTCAATTTTGTCATGTAGGTTTTAGATTTCTCATATCATTTAACTTTTTACTTTCACTGAACGTAACTTTATTTTATAAAAATTAATTAGAAATGAAAATTAATATTCAAATAACTCTCTATAACTGATTAAATGACTTCACTATGAATGGTTTTACTTTCTTTAATTGTAACTTTTAAATAAGGATTGGGGAAAAAATTGAATAGGTAAAAGAAAAATATACTTTAAAGTATATACAATGTTACATTTTCTAAGCAAGTATTTTAAAATATCTAGCATGAATTGTTCAGAAATACGCTTAGAATTATATTAATCCATGTCTGAACTTTCTGAGCTTTGAAAATGTTTCCTTCATGTTCTTGAATGATGAATAATTTTTGAATCGATCATTAAAAAGTTTTAGATGTCTTTACGAATCGTATAGATTCAATTGTGTAGCTTTTAAATGGCACGAAAAAAATTTTAGAGTTTTAAATTATTGAGTTAGGATTAAGCATTTTAATTAAACGGTTGTTATACAATTAGTTTTAATTAAGAAAATTTTTTAAATACGTCTTCATTTTACGGCGCTTTATTTTTCCGATACAAATCATAACATAGCAGATGATATATAGATATATTAATTAGTAAAAATTGCTTATAGTCTTGGACTTTTCAGTGTTTCAGGAAAAAATCATATTAAATAAAATTATTCGTTATTATTTGACACGTGAATAATTCTAACAGAAAAAATTTCTATCCCTTTTCCACTCCAGGGAAAATAATACTCTTATAGTGCAAAATATTCTTTAATTATTTTTAATTTTTTTTACTAATGCGTACTTAATTGCTAAATATTGCGTAAAATGATGGATTGAGAATTTAATTTTCTTTCAGATCACTCATCTTGATAAAAAAAAATAAGCAGCATAAAACTAAAGATTATTAAATCTAATATGCCTCGAAGAAATCTTCATGAAAATGTTTTTTGCATAACACTGAAAAACATGTTTCTCAATAGTGAATTATTTTATGACTTTATAAGGAATTATTTTTTATTTATACTTTTTAAGTTGAAAAACTAGGATTAAATTTAATTCATTCTCACGCAAAAGAAAGTTTTAAAATTAATTTTTATTCGAGGTATTGTTCACAATTTTTTCACAATAAAATTCAAATTTGTTTTGTGGAAGTATTATGCAATTTATTTAAGAACTCAAACTTTTAAGAAGTTTTAAGTAAGTTGTTGTTAATTATTTATCTAAATGTTTATATAAAATATATGAATTTGACTAGAATTAATCAATAAGGAATTAGACTGGACTTTAAAATATATTAATATAGACATTTTATATATTGGTATTTATTCAAAATTATAATTAAACCTTATTTCTAAATAACAGAAAAAATCTTAATTACTTGCCTTATCTTTAAAATTTTCGTATAAAACTATATTTGTAGTATTTGCTTTTTATTCTTTAAATACAATTTTATAGTTAATTTTACAGTGTCTCTTTAATATTGTCTCAATAAGACAATAATATTAAATGGACTCTGAAATACTAAATTCTAGTTGAAGCAATTTAAAATCTTAACAAGAGAGGCAGGTATCTCTTAGTGCATCTTTAAATTTCTGGTGTTATAGTTTTCTATTTTATATATATTGTCTAAAGAAATTATCTTTAAGTTGTCTTTTACAAGTTACCATAAAGTTTTGATCAGATAATTTTATTAGTTTGTTTCTAACATCAAATTTTATTTGCCAAAATAAATATTTGCCAATATCCATAATTTTTCAAGTATCTTTCTTCCTAAATATATTTCTGATTACTTATAAATGATGAAGGATTTTTGTTATTCTATATTAATGCGAAAGAAACGTAAGAACGTTAATGCGAAAGAAACGATTTTATGTATTACATATTTGTATTATATAGCAGCCAAAAATCTAAGAAGTGTAAATAGTTGCTTAACATCTAATATTTCTGTTTTACCAAATGTTTTTTGTGCAGTCGTTTCTTAATTTGTGAAATTATTGTCTGCACAACTTTTGTTCTGTGAAAATGGTGGTTTTCAGAGCTGATATGACCAAATCTGTAAGACTTGAAATAATTTAGATACAATGGTAATATTTTTGACGACATTTAGAAACAAAAATTAAAATGACATCTTTGAAATGTCAAGTCAATTGAACCAATAGAAGCTGAGTTATCATAGTATTTCCGTAGAAACGTTCTGAAAACTTAAAGGAAAATTCTTTGGAGAAACCACGCAGTGAGTAGTTTAGGAAGAAGCAAGATGTATCTGTTAAATGTCTGAGTTATAAACTCTAGAAATTAGAGTTTTGTTTGCACTCTGCATAATAGAAACCGTTAATTTTTTTATCTTGTATAAACCTCAAGCTATAATAAGTCATTGCTACTGAAATAATTGTAAATAGGAGTTTGTTTAGGAAGAATTTTAATCTTCTTTATTTCTGTATCATCGCATCTTTGTGTTGCCACAAAGCTATCATAACATTATTTTTATGAAAGAATAAAATCGAAATGTAATCCACAGTGAGAAAATTTCTGAAACAAATTTTTGTAGAGTTAAGCCATCGATTGACAAAACTTTTTTTAAATTTAAAGAAGTAACTGTACCCCCCTAAATTTAAAAATAAATATAATTTTAAGAAATAATATATACATTATAACATTCAATGAATATAATCAATTTATAAAATTGTTTCAAATTATTCGTACACACTCTATCTCTCCCCCCCCCCACCCCAAAAAAAAATTGGAAACCTGGTAAAAGGAGAAATCTTAGTATAGCAAAGTATAAAAGCAAGTTTACTCAAAGTGGTAAATTGTATGGGATATGCGAGGTCGTTATTTCAGTGAGCGTACTACGTGAAATTGTCTGAATGAAGAAGATTTTGCAAAGGTAAGGGAGGTGGAAATACGGTAAAAATAGAGAGTTATTACAAAACTTTTCATTTCTAAGCTCATTTATTATTTGGAGCAATGTGGTATTCTAAGCAGATGACTTTTATTTAGTATTGGGAAGTGTTAGAATAGAAGGTCAGAGAATTTCTGAGATTTTTATTAAATAGCATCTTAATGGTGATTCATCAATTTAAATTTCATTGGGTCACCTCACAGTCAGCATAGAATTTTAGAATGCAATAGAAACTGCTCGACCACCATGATTTTCAAACAAACTTGACATTAATTTGACTATTAATGTAGATATTTGGAATATTTTGAAAATAATGGCACAAAAGAGCCTGAAATGTAATGGAATTTGTGACAAAAATTCAGGAAGAATTAAAAAAAAACACTTGTTGATTTTTGATAACCAACTAATCAACTAATATAAATTTCTCAGACAGAAAATGTACATTTATAGGACTTTATATTAAAGTCAATTAAATATTTATTTTATTTGTGGGTGTAATATCATTTGTAATTGATTGTGATTTTCAATTATCCTTTGATTCCAGTTATTAATTCTATGTGCATGCCTTTCTAATTTATTTTTTAAAAGTATCATAGTTCTAAATAATAAACCTGTTTTGATTTATGTGTTGACCATGAAATATATGCAGCAGTTTGATACTTTTTCCTCAAATCTTAACTATCAAAATAGGATAAATTAGTTTTTTCTTCAGTTTCTCTTTTAAGAACTTCTTCAAATGCACTGAATATTAAAGGATTATATGGATTACGCAAAGGAAAACCTTTAAAATTTAAACAAAATAGTTTAGTTAAATTACTGCAGAGGAATTTATATTGGATTGCAGAAAAAATTCAAGTTAACTCTTTTTCTCCCAATTTATGGAATAGATAAAATCAATTTAAGTTTGTTTCATTCATTTCCTAATTTTTTTTTATCCGACTGCATTTTCATGTTGTCATAATATTTATTGTATTTATTCTAAAATATTTTAATTTTTACATAATCTCTTTTAGACTTTTTTTTAAATTATTTTTTCAGACAAAACGTATCAGTTCATGAGAGTTCCTAATCAAAAATAATTATTTAATATCAAATAATCAGTTACCTATGCAAATATTTCCATTTCGTTTGTAAACTCATAAGAAGATTTTTGTGTTATTATACTGTATTTAATTAACTTAAAAGATCCTGAAAAAATATATATCATCTTGCTATCTAGAAAAGGAATTAAGAATAGATATATGGCACAATGCTTATTTTTCTCGGGATACATATATATTTTTTTCTGTTGTATTTCAAATTCCGATCAAAATATACAGAATTTGAAATCATTACTTTATTTTTGTACATGATTACAATTTTTGAAAGTTCCGATTCTTATTATATACAATGTTTCCATATTATTTGAATATAGCCCTTTAGTCACAGAAAATCCTAAGCATTGATTATTGTTACAAATTCTTTTTTAAAAAAAAGTAGAAGACTAATTGAAAGCCCCAAAATTTCTTTAAATTAGTTTATGATATAATGTATTATTTTAAATTATTTTAATTTCAAAATTAAGATGGTTTATAACGTAAAATGATTTTATTTTCTTAGTTTCTTGAATGCAATTAATAATGGAAAGTAGTAATAGTAAATATAAATGATATATGAGTAACAATAGTAACAAGCTATTCGTGAGATAAATGCTTATGTCGAAAAATTTTAAAGATCTATCAATTTGGCTAAAATTTCACATTTCATTATCTAATATTACAATAGTTTCACAATGGAATCAGTTATTATGCAGGATTTAAATAGTTATTTAAATTTATTTCAAAACCATATTGTTTTTCATCGGCATAAAGATGGCATATTTTGGGCTTGAGGCATGCATTGGAGGCTTAGAGTCTTCTAGGACTTTTCATCGACAGAATGTCTAATTTATATTTCGCAAGGCTAAATCCGCCAGAAATTCACCCTCACTCATTCCTATCCAAATACGAACATAATGTTCGTATTTGGATAGGAGTGGGATTTGGATAGAAGAAATCTCAGCATCCATATAATATTGTTCAGCAATGAATAAATTGGAACAGGGGATATCCATTGCAAACAACACCACTGCGCTGATAGGACAAAGTCAATCCTGAAATTATGGTTGGGAATTTTTCCAGTTTATCATCTTGTTTCGGAGTATAGTCCGCATTTTATGAAAAAAAAATTCCAGAATACGGCATAGGCCTAAATGTTTTATCTTATCCTTGAATAGCTAAATTTTCTCTTATGAAATATCTGTAATTTTCTGTTAGAATTTATTAAATTCTAAGCTGCATTTTATTTATCGTTCTTAATTGCTTTGAAAATACGACTTTAAATGTTTAGTTTTAATAACCATATTAAAGTATATTCCTCAGCATTTCTTAAACTTCTGTGACACCGTAATGGTTTATTTTCATCAATTGGTTTAAATAAAAAGGATAATTTTAATATATTTTCTTTCACATTAATTACATTATGGAAATTGATGAAATAGGAAAATAAAAAAGTCATCTAAAAGTATTCCCATAATACATTAAAAATTATTGTTCAATGCGCGCACGCACGCACGCACACACACACACACTCGCACACACACACACACACACACACACACACACACACACACACACACACACACACACACACACACACACACACACACACACACACACACACACACACACACACACACACACACACACACACACACACACACACACACACACACACACACACACACACACACACACACACACACACACACACACACACACACACACACACACACACACACACACACACACACACACACACACACACACACACACACACACACACACACACACACACACACACACACACACACACACACACACACACACACACACACACACACACACACACACACACACACACACACACACACACACACACACACACACACACACACACACACACACACACACACACACACACACACACACACACACACACACACACACACACACACACACACACACACACACACACACACACACACACACACACACACACACACACACACACACACACACACACACACACACACACACACACACACACACACACACACACACACACACACACTCGCACACACACACACACAATTATATTTTTACATTAATTAAATAAATTGTTGATGTTTATTGTGCTTCCTATTCTTTATAGTTGTAAGATTCATTATAAATATAAAAATTAATAGTAATTTACTGAGCTCACACATAGAATTTAGTTTTGTTATCATTTCTCATATAATGATTTGAAAGCTAGCTGTTTCATACTGCTTTAATGTAACATTTCTAATAAAACCTACTTTGAAAAAAATTGAATTAAAATGCTGTAAATTGTATTAGATTTCGTTTTCTACTTTTTGACCATGGAAAAGAAAATTTGGTATTAACAATGAAGAAATTTTATTAAATTTGAAGGAAAAACATATAGAAATATACGTAAAAAATGTCTAGCTTTTCGTTTGATATCCTCCGTTGTATAAATCAAGATTTATGATTCTTTATGTAATATCATTTATCGAAATGAATTTTTCTCTTTTATTTTTATTCAAAAATTATAGTAAAATGTATTCTTAAGCAATAAATAATAGCTTTTTTTTTAGATATTTCCTTTAAATTTTTATGACCTTCTATTTCTATTCTTTCTTTAAAGTAGCATTTATATGCAAATGTTTCTCCAGATTCTATTAATCAGCAGTTTTTAGAAAGTTTCATACGATAATAGAAAATCAACTTAAGAATCAATGAAATAAATAAATGTTATTAATAAAGAAAAATGGCGTTATGACAATTTACAAATAAAGGAAATTAATTTATTTACGAATGTCATTTTTTATCCGTGACTGAGTTACTATGCAGATTTTTCATTACTTAATATTCCAGTTTTAAATTTAATTAAACTTGTGAAAGGAGGTTTCGAAGTTGTTATCTTCTTTCTAAATTCTGAGCATAATTTAATGCTGAAATAACAAGTTGAAGAGACAATGAAATCATTTCAGATAAATGACAAATAATGTATGACGCAGAAAAATTTATGAAATTACAAAATATTAGCTTTAATGTCATAAGATTATCTGCAATCCTTGGATTTTATGAATCAGGATGATGCATTTTTCAATAGTTATATTAATTAAATCCAAAAACATAGTATATCCATATAAATTAATGGTAATGAAACACAATCCTTATGAGATTTATACTTTGATTACATCTTTTCAAAGTAAAAGTCGAATAATGGATATAGGTCTAGATTTCTGTATAACAATGATAATAGGTATTTATTAGTGATGTGGCTGATCATATGTTTGTATACACTAGTTTAACTTGTTGATTTATCTGTTAAATTATGGCTTATCTGTTAGCGATTACGATGTGGGCATCGGCGACCTTTGTCATTCACACATTGTTGTCTGTAGCAATCGATTCGAACAAAAGTGATTATTTTGCAGGAATTTTATAGCTATGGTACACCTTTGTCATAATGGTGCGTGATTATTCAAATGTATGAACACTTTCCAAAATGTAGTGATAAATTCATCTGTCTCCTATGGTTTGCCAACAATCGAATGTGCTCAGATTAGTATTAATATTCCTTTTGTTTTGGACTTTTACTGATACCTTTAGTAGAACTTCTCATTACCTCAAAGGGTGCTGATTACATCATTAAATAGTCACTTGTAGGCATTCCCATAATTCAAAATTTGCTTAGCGACAACTGGCCACATTTCAAGTGTTCTTCAGTGTATACAGTTTAATATTTCAGATAAAATAAGTGAAACATGAAAAACATAAAACAGCCCTTCTTCAATATAGTGTTTGAGAATTATTATCAAATTTTGAACTCATTCGGTTGTTTAAAAATTAATTAATTAATTAATTCAAGTATATTTAAAAATTGAATGTATTGTATTATGTACATTTTAATAATTGATTTGTGGGGCTACTTTTAAATTTGTGAAAAAGATAATCATTTTTTCATTTGATAACTATTTATTTTAAAAATAAAATTTAGGATATTTTATATGAAATCATTCCGCAAAATGAATTGCCTCTGTTTTTGTACCTTATATGTATAAATTTATTATTAGGTCAAAAAACGTTTTTTATATAAGAATTTTCAAGATAATCAAAATATATATTTACAGTAAAATGTAATTTTTTGAATATATTATGCATTTTGAAAATTAATTTGTTCATTTAGTTTTATATTTTTGATATATACATTTCAAAAAGCAGACTAATATTATAAAGTAAAAAATCATGTTCAATCTTTTAATTAGAAGAGCATTTTAAAAACAAATTTGGTCACTGGATTTAACTCATTTTTTCCATCATACTTGATAGATTATATTTTAATCTAACATATATAATACTAACAATAGGTATTTTTATTCTTATAAATACCTATAAGAAAATCTGTCCGGAAAATTTGTGTATGAAAAACTAGCTATAAAATGGAAGAGGCATATTTTTATTTTTTACAGTTCATAAAAATGCGTGACATATAATGTTATAAAATATATTGCCTATAAAAGAAAATATATAGATTATATATACACTTATACTCATAATTGAGGTACTCATGAGTGAATAATGATTATAAATGCTCATAATTCTCTCTTTTCAACCTTTATTTTCCTTTATTAATAATACAGTTTAAAATTCCCATTTTCTCAGAAATTCGCACAAGCATAAAAGTCAGGACTTACTTTTGTTTATTCTAGAAATTAATGAAACATGTGTACTTATATATAATAATTTATGCATATTACTAATAACATCTGAGCTTTTTCATTGAATTTATTTTTATATTATATGAATGCACACACACGCACATTCTTATCTCTAATAATTTTATATACATAACCTGTGTATATTTAATTAAAACATAGTTATTAATAAAATAAAACAAAACGTATAAATGTCTTTCTTTTTATTTTGATTTGGAATATAAACTTATTCTTTTTAATTACTTGTTAAATAATTTTATAAACTGAAGCAAAATATTGAATTAGAATATAAATGAAACACATTATTGTATATAAGGAAATAGCCTCTCTATATTGAATTGAAATAAAATAATTTTATGCCTTTTTTATATTATATTAAACTTTGAGTTATTTACTAAATAACTCTATTAAATAATATATATTCATAAATATTTTATTGGTAATTGTCATTCGCGCACAGTAAAGTTTTAGTTTTTATTCTTTATAATGCGTGAAAATCTATCATATTTTTGATAATAATGGTTTTTCTGTCAAGGAGGGATTATATTTTACTTTTGAGACCTGAAGAATATGTGTGAAGATTTCATTTGATGGAAAAATTCGTTTTATTCTTCGACGAGCCAAATTGTTTTCAGTATCATTCGATAAAAAAGCATTTAAAATAAACAAGTACCAATGTAATATTATTAATACTTTAAATACAATTTATTATTGTTTTGTTTAAATTTATTATATTCAGTAGCAGATACATAATGTAAAGAGACTATGGCTTAGAAAATTTATAAATAACAAGTAAGTTAAAATTTGTTTACAGGATATTTGTGTAGGCTACATTAATAGAAAAATCTAAAAATATTATCAAAACTATTAAGGAATTTTCTACATATCTCTTGCTATAGAGAGAAAAGAATTGTTAAAACATTCCTTATACAACAAATTACATAATGATCTTAATAAGAAATAAAACATATTACTTAGTTTCCTTAATAAACTGACTTTGAGTTTCTGCATATTTACTAAAATCATAAAATTGTCGAAACAGGCAAGGCAATATACTGTAACGAGGTGTAATATGGTGCCAGATATAATAATGAATATAAGGTCTCCATTAAATATGTAAGCAAAGGTATATAATATTAAAAAATGCAATTTTTTGAATTTGTTTTTATATATTGCAATAATTATTTTTAATGTACACAAGAAACGTTAAGAAAATAGTAGAAAAATAGTAGAATGTTAAGAAATTTACTATATATATAAATATATATATAAATATATATATATAAATATAAATATATATATAAATATATATATATAAATATAAATATATATATATATATATATAATATATATATATATATATATATACAAGATAAAACATGAAAAATATTGAAATCAGAAATATAAAATTTGAAAAAATACAAAAATATGCTATGCAAATTACAAGAAGAAGGCGTAGGGACCATGTCTTCATCAGGAGGTATATGGCTAACTATACAAAATGAACACTCTTTTCTGACAGGCTCGAAGGACAAATATCTAAATATCTTCGAGAAATTCCCCCGAAGAGTGTTTGTATTAAAAGAACTTAGTTAAAAAATTAGAATAAATATATATGCAGAAAAGTAGAAAAATATAAAGTACCAAGGTCAGCAAATCAGATTGACCTTATATATTAGAATAGTAGGAGAGTTGCCAAAAGTAAATTTGAAATTAGATTAAAGAAATATTGCCAGGAGTAATTAAAATTTGAAATTTAAAATTGAAATGTGTTAAATGGGATTTAAGCTTAAGTTATAGATTAAATAAAGTGTATAAATATATGAGTTTTCAGTATTCTTGTAAGAACTTCATTGCTCGGATGGCCCCTTCTGTAGTGATAAAAACTAATTATATATATATATATATATATATATATATATATATCTATATATATATATATATATATATATATATATATATATATATATATATATATATATGTATATACACCAGCAATCCAGTGTATAGGTAATAAATCTATTCTTATTTTCGTTTTCATTTAACTTTTTGGCTTTTATTTTGCATAATTTAAGTGTAAATTTTTTGTTTAAAAAGAGTGATTCCCCCTAACATATCGCAACAAGTTTCAATGTTTATAGGAATACTAATTTCTGTTCATAATTTACATATTAAAACTGAATTAAAACCCTTCATTTTTACGCACTACCACAAATTTTAATTCAATCGTTGTAATCCATTCAAATATACTGCCTATAAATTTCAATTTCACAGTAAAGGAGATACGCTTATGTTCCATTAATCATATATTCGCGGATCCACACGTGCATTACAGGGGTCATTAGGATCGTAATCATTTCACTTTACTCAATAATAGGTAGCCGATTGATTTCGGAATATACAATAGACCTATTTAAAAGTAGTTATCACACAAGTTATTTTTTTTAGAGTACATAAAATTAACTTTTAGATATATAATAACAACGAATTATTTATGTTTCAGTATACATATTTCCATTAATTTCATCCATTGGATTATAACAAAAAATTTAAAGATTTAAGCTTATGTCCACGATATCATTGCACCCTAACTATCCCCAAACAAAGAAGTCCCACGATACCAGCTCCAAAAATTTTAAAAATTATGCAAAGATTAGACGCTTAAAAATATGAAACTTTTTTAAAAAACAGTTAATGCTTTTGCTGATGTATGCTTAGCAATTTTGCAACTTATATTTCATCGCTTAAAAATTAAAGACATTTTCTTACTTATGATTTAATATTTTGCGTTCGTAATTTTATTAAAAAATTCAGTAATACAAAATTCATGGAACTGTTTAATAGTAATAATGTATAATAAAATGGACATTTTGAATAATATACCGGGAACTTAATAAAACTCCACAAGATTCTCTATTTTTATTTTGATTTAAACAATGAGAACTAAAAAAATTATTTGGTATAATTGGGTGGTACGCTGTAATAATTTTACTTGACAAATTACATTAAAAATATGATAATTTCGCGTGCCTTCCGAATTCTTTTCATATAAGAATTGAATATGAGATCGAATAAACAAATGTGTATTTAACTCAATAATACGATAAACAAAATGAGTTAAAGTTCAAAATATACATGTGTGAACATTTAAGGGGAATTAAGGAAACCAAATTAAAATTTTAAGTTAAAAAATCTGTCGTATAAATTACTTTTTAAGATTTTCCGATTAGTTTATAAGGATAAGGAAGCATTTACTTATATCAACAACTAGTGTTAAATAATACACTAATTTTTCTGTTAAGAAGGGTTATTATTCTAAATTTTATTTAATTGATTTCTTTTCACAATATTTACAATTTAATTTGATTCCTGTAAACCATTCATGTGAAAAATTAACCAGTAGCTTCATAAAATTTAAAGCAGAAAGATTACATCTATAAATGGTTATGAGCCAAACATGGTGGAGTAGTTCGCGACCCTAATTTAGAAACAGTAGGATAAGGGTTCAAATCCTGGTTGGGACATGAGTCTGAGTGCCCCACTTTCTAAGTTGCCATCACCTTCATCCCTTGTAGTGATAATTGGATTAATCTTAAGATTATCCAAACGCTGAAAAAAACTAATAAATTGTTATGATGTGTGTCATACATACACGTAACCAGTCAAGGAATTTTTCCCCAAATACTATAAAGTCAGTAGATTTATGCTTTATTTTTCTTATTTGAATTTCCTATTTTCTTATTTGTCGTATTTTTCTGAATTTTAAGTATCAAGACATTGATTTTTAAAATATTTATGTTACTATAAGCACCTTTTAATATTAAAAATATTTCAATTATAAATTCTAATATTACAAATGCATTTATTAATTTATTACAGTACATGATAAGTACTAAGTTAGAAAAAAAAAGAATAAACAATATTAATAAAAACAAATATTCTTGCATCTTTTATTTTAACACTTAATAACAAAACATCTAATAGCTAGAATCATCAGAAATTGTTAAAATTTCAACAATTCCCAGTTTTTTCAACATCCTCATATATTATTAGTAATACCTCTGCTGAATAATAAAAAATAAGTATTTTTAAATATTGAAAATGATATGCACAGTTTTATTCTTTTCCTCTAATAAACACAGTTAAGTTAAAATATAAATGCAATAGATTTTTTGTTGAAAATACTTTTTTCTTTATAACTAAAACCTTTTTATGGTATTTATTCTCTTTAAAACTCCAAAATTTAGGTTAAATGAATTTTATGAGACCAAAATACTTTAGCAAAGCATATAATTTCTACTTTGCTCATTTATATGTTCTTTTGGAATCTCGATTTATTGCAAAATAAGTGTCTCTTTCGTTGATAAGAAAATCGATAAAGAAGAATTCTCGAGCATCATTTTTATACTACCCTTCAGGCGAGAGCAATTTTTCTCACCAAAATAAAATTGCTTTGCATTTACCCAGTCAGTTTTTGGTCATTTTAATAATTTACATGTTTCATTGTTGCTTTTTAAAATTTCATTGTATTATTCGAAATAAAAGTTAAAAATATATTTTTGTCCCTTTAATCTATATTATTTTTGTAATGCTATTGAATTTTTTAGATGCATGAGTTTTGATGATTTTTTTTATTTACTAAAATGTTATGTAATCTCTTTTAACGGTAAGATATATAGGAGAGTTTTTGAATAATTAATACCTTTTACAAGAGTAAATTGTTTTTTAAACACATTTTCTTAATTTCAAAATAAAATTTTCTTGCATATTTCTGAATTTAAAGTTTTAATTTTAGTCACCAATAAATTAACAAATAAAATTAAAATACAGCATTTAGATATGAAAAATATTTGAATTTTATTTATTATTTCGAAAACTGAAGTATAATAATTCGTTATTAGGAAGATGAAATTATAATAAAAGATTAAATGTGGTTGAAATTTGATCACGTGTTAATATTTTTAACTAAAATAAACTTTTTCAAAACTTATGTCACACTATGCATATTAGTGTCCACCTAGCATTTTGAAATTTTTAAATATTATGACAGCAATGCAAATAACACACGAAAATTTGTTAATCATCTGAAACTCACTGAGTTCACAATTCAAGAATAAATCAAAAAAATATTACTTAAAATGTTTATTATGTAGAAAACAAAAAATTACAAACACGTCTAATATTATAGTACTTTTAAAGTAAATATGATTTTTACAGCATTTTTTAAATAAACTTACAAATGTATTGTGAATAAAATTATGAAATGAAAACTCAATAAGCAATAAATAATTACGAGTTTGAATGTGTTGTTAAAACATAGTATAAAAATTTTTTGTTCATCCAATTTATGAAGTTAAAATATTTAATTATTGAAAGAGTTTCTATTATTTATTTTTTAAACTATTAAATGAATTACGAAAGAAACAGTAAAACTTTCAAGATAATCATTAAGTTAAATCTGATAAAAGGAATAAGAGATATTTTTTGAAAACTATTTATGATTATGAACTATTTATTAAAAAGACAATCTAAGTTTTAAATTCTTTTCGAAAAATGCCAAAAAAAAGTCACCTATAATTTTTTTAAATAAATGAACCAAAATGAATCAAAATAATTGTCATTTTTACTTAACATTAGATAGGGAAAATTATTAGAATTTTAATTAACCTATTAAAAAATTGGATTATTCAAAAGTACTATTTACATTTGAATTCATTCTCTTAATTTTGATGCAAAAGACTGAAATAAATATCTGTCAAGAAATAAGAATTTTTTTTTAACTATATCTGTATAGAAACAGTTATTATTATTTTAAATTGTAAAATCAAGATTTACCTTCCAATTACTGGATCAATTGTAGCACAAATGTGTCAGTTTCAGTCACACATAATTTAAATCGAAATTCGAGTTTTTAATTTAATGACCTTAAAAGATAGCGCTAACGAGACTTTCCGGTGAAGGCAGTTTCAAATATCTTTGACATGAATAACAAGTACATTTATTATGTGTTCATCACCTTCCAAAATTCATTTCATTATTTTATTCACAAAATAGTTAATGATTATATATATATATATAAATCGTAATTTACAAAGCACCAATTATTCCCTATCATGCATATAGTTTATTATTTGATACCTGAATTACCATGATAGTAAATCTGCTGTAAAGCTGAAAAGATTTTGATTTGCAGAAATTATATTTATTAACATTTTTTAAATTAGCATTATTATTAAAATGAAACGCAACACACACACACATTTCAATTTTCTTTCTAGTAGATCTTCATATCTGCTGTAAAATAAAGACAAAATTTGATGAATTACACCATCATATGGGATAACATGTGTATCAAGTATCGCATCCGTATTTTTGAAAGTAGTCACAATTACTGTCTCGAACACATGCAGGTTAGTGTGACTACCGAGTGATACTCCTGCAAAAATTACCATACCACTACCATGGTAACTGTATTTTTCCAGTCTGTCGGATTGATGATATCTGATGCTTTATTCTTTACAGATCTCAGAACACATCCTGAATTTATCTCCCTTGTGAATCTGGACTCATCACTTTGCAAAGAGAACTGCATGGTGAAGACACTTTCACTCCACACTTGCGGATATTCTCCCTGTTTCTATAAACCTGTCTGCAATACGTTGCGACGCAGAAGTT
Organism: Latrodectus elegans; assembly: GCA_030067965.1. Classification (NCBI taxonomy): domain Eukaryota; kingdom Metazoa; phylum Arthropoda; class Arachnida; order Araneae; family Theridiidae; genus Latrodectus; species Latrodectus elegans. The sequence goes on from CM057817.1 coordinate 30,532,519, forward strand.
CTTCTGGACGAAAGAGGTACAAAACGTTCTTCTTTCTTCTTTCCTTATCCCTGGTCTGAATCAGACCAGGTCCATGACATCCTTCGCCTTCAAAGAATCGAGGACAGTTCCAGGGTTGTAAAAATGTTTACGTTATTGAAAAGCCAATGCAGTTCAGTAGGTGTTCGAGACTGGCTTCGTTAGTATTGCGCAAAGTGCAGTTGGAAAAGACTTGTTTGCTCTGGGAGAACCGTAGAGTCTGAAGATGGCCGGACTGAGTCTGGACAAGGCAGTCTGATCAAGTGTTTCACCGTCGAAACTCTAAGATTCCCCAGGATCAGAGCCACAGTACCAAGGTTGAGACGGCGGAATTTCCCAAGATGAGTTGGCAAGAGCCCTACTCCTAGAGAAAATTTTTTGGAAAGCTAACGGATCAGCAGTACCAAGAGGCAGCTATGATCCATCTTTAGCAAGGCCATCGGTGATATCGTTATATTTAAGATCGACATGTGATGGATTCCAGTGAAAATGAATAATGGAGGACTCAGATAAAGCTTTAAGCTTTTTGAAAATAAATTGTTCTTAATCAGGTGTTGTAGCTCGTGGTTGGCCTGGAACACGTCTTTAGGGTACAGAAGCTTTGATTTGACATTGGTTCCAGAAACAGTTCATCATACTGCGAGACACATAAAAGCACCTTGCAGCATCAGCATCTGACATCCCAATTTCTATCCATCTGTCTGCTCCCCACATTAGCTAGTTGGGCAAGCTGCATCTCTCAGACATTACGGAATCTCAGTAACAATGAATCTGCAAACAAAAGTTCAAAAACAACAAAATTTACTCGCATAACTACTAAAGTCTGATGTTCTTCGGTTTTTCTCTTACTTATAAATACACGTTCTTTTCTATCAAAAAATTGGTAGCATGCTTTTTCATAAAAACTTGCTTAAGTTTGTATATATCATTTATATATGAACTATACATTTTATTGTTGGTGTCATTTTTTTTTATTCAGAGCATCGAAAAACATGCTGTGCCTTAACTCTTTTCAGTGTATTAAAGTTAAAATAAATATTATTATATACGACATATTAAGTGTAATAATTATCATTATTAAAAATAATATTTTTAACTAATGATGTGGTAATATTAATGAGTATTACTTTACGGGAAATTAATTAAATGAAAAAGAAATAATTGAGTTTTCAGACGCATTTTATTTAATGAAATAAATGAAAATATCGATTTTAGTTGAACTACAAAAAATTAAATTGAAAAATAAAAATAAAAAATATAAATTATAAAATGTTATACATATGACATAAATAATTATTTGTTCAAATGTTTTACATGTAAAATATCCATAGCAGCATTTAAGTATTACACTTTATACGTCAATCGATGAAACTGATGTTTCTTCTTAAAATACATAACAGTATCAAAATTATCTTTCCTAATGTAATGGTCTTTTAACACTGCAACTCATATGACAGATACATTTTTGCAAATATTAGAAACATTTATTTTGAATATGATTTTTGTCAATATGAGCTCTAGCAGTTGCTTGTCATGTGTGTCATTACAGCACCATAAATTAATCTAAAGAATGAAACTGTATTCATTTATGCATGTAACTTACTGCAATTAGAAGCTAGTCTTAACTTAATTGTTACTCACTGGCATTCTCTAAAGTAATTTTAAATATCATTTAAATATTGAAGTATCAATGTTGTATATCATTTTTCAGAAATTTAGTTTTTAGAATGTTCAATTTAGTTTTTTCATTCATCTCTCTTAATTAATCTTCCCTTTCTAACTATATATGCTAATATTCTGAAACCAATTTGATATTCAGAACTTTAAGGGAATGAAACTATATTAGAGGAATGTAGTTTGCTATTTTTGTAGCTCACTTTTGTAATTAAATTTTAAAATATATTGCAAATTGAACCGAGAATACAAAATGTGATTGTGTTAGGTTTTAGATAAGTATGGTTATGTTTTCATATTTCGGCAATAATCCTAATAGCTTGTTATTTACGAGGAAATGAGGAAACAAAATTTTACTGGGCAGAAATGTGCTCTACGTATGCATACTGAAGAGGCGCAAATTCGTTAAGCCATAACAGATTGCATATCAGGTGTTTCACGTAGGCGCTGGACTAAGAGAATCCTTGGTGAGATTATATGGTAATGATGATGAGCGGAAAAGCTTTGTTAAATTCCTTAAGCTTTTGATAAAGGACCGAAATCCTTTTCTAACCTTTCTGGAACTTTTTTATTATAATTAGCATTTTTATTTCTGTGTGTGTGAATGTCTTTCAATCAATAATTCTATGTAAATGCCAAACTCTCAGGTTGTATTCAGTCATCTCTAAATTAACTGCTACTACAGTAGAAAAAAATATATATATTTCTGGTAAATTATCAAAATATTTTTAAATTTTCAACAAATAGTAAACAAAAGTAATGTTTGATTATTCTAATAAGCTTTTTAAAAAGTAAACATTTCTAAAATAAAATTAATTGGGACAATAAAATGCATTTTTATACCATTGTATTAATGTGGTTTCTATGAACCGGAATTTGAAATCTTATTTTAGTACATGAGCTAAATTTCTCCCTTTGGATTTTATATCCAAATGTATATTTTTTGTAAGAACTTTTTATTAAAGATACAATTCTCAAAGTGAAAAAAAAAAATTGTGCGTGTGTTTTAATTGTTTTAGCATTTATATACCTTGTAATTTTATCATACTTAATTTATCTGAATAGCTGACATTTGCAATTTTACAAATTAAAACCATTTAACACTATAACTTTTTCACGAATATTAGTTTGATTTTTGAACCAGTGATATGCATGAGTTATTAAGAGCTTTTTTAGTTAATTATAATCGGGTTTCTATGTTAAAATCTAACTTTAGAAAAATAATTCTTTGATGGGCTTACTTTTTCAATTAGAAAATACTATGGCAATGATAATTATCTGCCATCTAAAGAGTGAAATTGGATTAAAATTTATATTTATAAATAGTTGTAGTTTTGTATTATACCTTCATAATTCAATAACAATTTTAGAATTTATTAGTCTTTAAATGAAAATCAATTCTCAGTTATTTTTCAAAAAATCCAGGGATCAACCGATGGCAATTTCTATTTGAAAAAAACTAATTGCAGCATATATGTGGCAACGATAATGACAAATTAATGGAATAGAAAGCTCCAAGAAGAATGGTTTCTAGAAATAGATATTCAAAAATGAATTTAAAATATTAACTTAATTCAAAAACTAGAAATGTTAAGTAGTTGAATAGTATTAAATAAGTTAAGGAAGTTAATGAAAGATTTGTTATATATATATATATATATATATATATATATATATATATATATATATATATATATATATATATATATATATATATATATATACATATATATATATATATATATATATATATATATATATATATATATATATATATATATATATATATAATGACTTATTTTTCATATAAACTTTTAAATTCTCAACGGTAATATAGTTTATAAAAATTGTTACTGGGTAAAAATATTTATTAAATTTTGATTTCCTAGAAATAATATATATATATATATATATATATATATATATATATATATATATATATATATATATATATATATATATATATATATATATATATATATATACACACAACTGGCCATTAATATTGTTACACCAAGAAGGTGACATGCTACAGACGTGAAATTTATACGAAAGGAAGAAGGTGCTGTGATATAAATGATTAGCTTTCCAGCGCATTCAGACAAAGCAGGCACCAGTAGCGACACCTACATTGTGTTTAAATGAGGAAATTGTTCAGCCGGTTCCTCATACACAAATTGCATTTGAACGTTGTTGCCTGCTGAAAAATTATTGTGATGCCTCGTGTACGAAGGAGAAATGCGTACCAGCACGTTTCTGACTTTGATAAAGGTCGAATTGTAGCGTACCGGGATTCCGGTTTATCTTATCGCAGTACTGCTGCTCGCGTCGGTCGAGATCCAATGACTGTTAGCAGAATATGGAATCAATGGATTCAGGACGATAATACGGAACGCCATGCGAGATCTCAACGGCCAGCTATCACTAGCAGCCGAGAAGACAGGCATATTATCCGCTTGGCCGTAATCAATCGTGCAACCACGTCACGAGCTGTGAGTCAAGAAACGTGGTCGTTTGGAAGACAAGTGTCTGCGCGAACAGTTCAGCAGTTCAGTTTGCAGCAGCATGGATTCTCAGCTCGGAGAATATGGCTGCGACTTCCATTGAAGCTGCGTCATAAACAAGGGCGTCTTCAATGGTGTGATCAATGACGAACCTGGGCACCGAATGGCGAGACGTCATCTTTTCACTTGAATCCAGGTTCTGTGTACAGCATCATGATGGTCGCATCCGTGTTTGGCGGACTCGTGGTGAACGCACACTGGCAGTGTGCATTCGTCATCGACATTCTGGCCCATCACCTGGCGTGATGTTAAGGGGTGCCATTGGATACACGTCTCCGTCACCTCTTGTTCGCATTGACGGTGCTTTGAACAGTGCACGTTACATTTCTGGTGTGTTACGACCCGTGGCTCAACCCTTTATTCGAGCCCTGCGAAACCCTACGTTTCAGCAGGATAATGCTCGACCGCATGTTGCCGGTATTGTACGGACCTTCCTTGATACGGAACATGCTCGATTGTTGCCCTAGCCAGCACGTTCTCCAGATCTTTCACCAATAGAAAACGTCTGGTCAATAGTTGCCGAGCGACAGGCTCGTCTCCAAACGCCAGTCACTACGGTTGATGAACTGTGGCATCGTGTTGAAGCTGCATGGGCATCTGTACCTGTACATGCAATCCAATCTCTGTTTGACTCAATGCCCAGGCGTATAACTGCTGTTATTACTGCCAGAGGTGGTTGTTCTGGGTACTTATTTCTCAGGATCTATCCAGCCAAATGTTTTGAAAATTTAATCACTTGTTATTTCTAGTATAATATATTTGTTTAATAAATATAATTTTGTTATATGCATTTCTTCCTGGTGTAGCAATTTTAATGGCCAGTAGTTTGTATATATATATCATTATTTATTTATACATACATATATATACATATATATATGTGTGTGTGTGTGTAAATATATGTACTAATTTTTTTAATGAATTAGTGAAGGGAAATTTCTTGCCCATGAATTAGTGTTTACATAGATAAATACATTCACATTATTTGTTTATTAGTTAATTTGATTAATATTGAAAATAACTATTATTCAGCCTGTTTCTGCAGATTTCCTAATTTTTTCCTAATGCCTGACTGCCTTCTAGAATTTAACAAAATTCATCATTAAAAGGGTCGGAGGTGATGGTATTTTTTACATTGGGGAAGGCAGTGGGTATACAATCTCAGCTCTCAAAGAAACACACACAGAGAAGGGGGAGAGAGAGAAAGGAATAATAGCCCGAACCAAAATTCGAACATGGACCTACTGCATCAAAGATAGGGACTTTAACCTCTTCATCATCAATCAGTTGTCAATTTAATGTAGATATATTTAAATTTACGATGCATTGCAAGTGAAAATACAATAAATCAGGTTATACAGATGTCATTTATTATATAGTGAAAAGTGTTCAGTGATATACTGCTGAACTTAGTTTGTATGAGAAAGTTTCTAGAATTAAGATAGGCTTTCATTCCCTATTAGTCATTTTGACTTGCTTCTGTGAGCTTGTTCACAGCATTTACTGCGGAACATTTCGTAATTGTTCTGTTAACAAATTTGTAATAGATTAAAACATTTGTAATTTAGTATACTCAATTCTTTAATTAAAATTCTTATATTTTGAGTCTAAAATTGGTTTCAGAATCTATTGAATTTCATATTCTTTATCATGATTCATCTTGATGATATGTTCTATTATGAATTTTTAACCACTTTCTGATTCTCACAAATAACATACATTCAACAATCTGTAATATTATCTTCTAATTTTTTCTCAATGCATATATTTTTTGTTGCAATTGTTATAAAAGTTTATATGCTTCATATTTCTTTGTTCTCTTTTTCTTACTAGCACATTAATGGATTAATCTTACTTAATGGCAATATCATAGCAAATGTGTTTCGAATAGAAATATTTCTGAAATACATCATTGATTATTTTGTTATTTATCCATTAATATATAATTTGTAAATAAAACTATAAGCACTGATACACATAATCTCTTCAATAACTTAAAATAAATTATAATCATTGCTTAAGAACAATATAAGTAATTAAGAATACAGAAAACTCCCTATCGACAGCATTTTACGTCAAAAAAATCGGCGCATTAGATTAAAAATATTTTTAAATGCTTCAAAATATTCTTTTAAAAAATATATTTCTTTAAAGATGTATAGATTTATTTTTCAATTATTCGTTTCTGAATGGTTATCATAGATTATATATAGATAAAGTAATATCAGGATAGTCATTTTTCAAGAAAAAAATATGCGCGACTTTGAAGATGCTTTTCAGCTCTTTGGTGCGATGAAACAATATAATGAACTCTGAACGCATTCAAATTATTATCCAGTTTGTTCGCAAAACTTCTATTACACACTGTGTTTATTGAAGATGGGTAAGGCAATAAAGAAAACTTTCTGTCTTAAACTTTAAATCAATAGTAATTTCTACTTAGTAAATTAATTCAAAATCAGCATTTATGAATGTGACAAAAGTTTTTCAAAAATCTCCTGGCAGAGATTTACGTTTCAGGAAGAAAGTTATAATTGATTCAAATGTATTAAAATCAATGAGGCCTTTACTTGCACTTAGGAAAACAAAAGTATTCATTCAAAGTTTACAAAATAGATAGAAAACTTGCCAACGTCGATGAAGATATCATCAGTATTATGGGGATTAGAAGATAAAGAACTGATATATCCAGGTAAGAGGTGATTGCACAGATAGAAAATTAATATGACTGCTCAGCAGTGTTGAATTGTTGAGATTTCACAATCTGGATCAGAACGTGCGAAAATATTTTAATTCGATTATTGAAAAATTATATATTAACAGCTTCAAAGAAATACAGTTTGCGAAGAATTACTTACTAGTAGTCACTTAGTTTAATATACCGTTATAAGGATATTCCTTTTATTACTATGAACAATATTACACACACACACACAAACACACACACACTCACACACACAAATACACACACACACTCACACACACACACACACACACACACACACACACTCACACACACACACACATATATATATATATATAATACTGCTCATAGTAATAAGTTAGGGTGTCGTTCTCATTATCGGAAGATAATGAGTTCAGTTCTCCGCTTAAGCGAAAATCCATCATATTCACTAACACGTTAAATATGTTGTCGCTGCAATGTCCTTTAAGTGAATATATAATTCTAGAGGTGACTGGCCAAGTATTTGGGGTGTTCTGCTTGGCCCATGTTTCAAAATCACGAAGATTCCACTCGGTTTCTTTTATCGAACTGGTCGAGCTCAACTCAGGTTTCGATACAGAGAAGCATGCTAGTGCTACATAAACGCCGGTCAATGTTTTTTTACTATGTTGTGTTCACATTGTTATTACCTTAATTTATGTTTGTGTTGTGTTTTCAATGATCCAATGTTTCTATGACATTTTAAAATATTAAGAAATTTTTCTCGAGTTCGAAGTTTACACAGATGCCATCTTTCTACCTGAATTATGACTACTAAATACAGATTTATAATAATGAATACAGAATTTGTATTGATTATCTACCCACTAAAAGCTATTGTAATACTCTTTTCTTTCCGACCTGCAGACTTCATTGTTTTCATGGGAGGATTTTTCATATAGGGTTTACTGTACTCTCGAAAATGTAGTATAGCTGGAAATACTAATCAAATGTAGACCAAATGTGTAGCACGAAATGTAGTCTTATAGATGGAAATACTAATCAAATGTAGACCAAATGTGTAGCACGAAATGTAGTCTTATAAATGGAAATACTAATGAAATGTAGACCAAATGTGTTGATCGAAGACAATTTTATATTTCATATGACAATCTAAAAAATTCTTAAGAACATATCGTTAAGAAATAAATCTTTAATGATTGATTGCCAGGAAAAATAAATGTGGTTGGTTGATCATTTCTTAATATTTTTAAAAAAATCAAGAAATTTATTTCTGTTTTATAGCAATTTCAAAATTGAAATATTTGTCAAAAGTTAGAAGATTATATTAGTAGTATCGACCAGAGTTAAGTAAATATCAGTTTGACCTAGTATGAATCCAACTTAGGTCAGTGAAAAAGCACTTTAAAAATCAAAATATTTCAGTCTTTAAAAATATATTTATTATTTCAAAAATACGAGATTACATCTTAAAATATGTGATGAATCAAATGGATAATTTTTCTGAAAAATAAAATAAAGATATAAAAAATTACATTAGAACACAAAAAATATTTAAAAAATTTTTATTTAGGAATGAAAAATGGTTTGTATAACACCTTGATTTATTTCTTCTTAATACTTAATTTTTTCTCACTACCATGAATTTTGGTGCATGTTATCGGAATATATAAAGCAAATGAATTCGAATATGATTTTAAAATTCAGTACAACTATAAGTTGTTTTCTACGTATTATAAGAAATATATATTAATAAGTTACTTCTGTTTTAAGGAAAAAATTTAAAATATTGAGATCAAATACACGATATGATTAAAAATTTAACTTATTATATAATTAATATATAACATGATATATATATATATATATATATATATATATATATATATATATATAATTAAAATATAACATAAACTATAAAAGATTCATATGCGGACAAAACGATGCAGTTGTAATAAAATGCTGTGATTTAATTTAGGATAAAATTAGCACACATATAGAATTAAAAAAAAAATTAAAGCTATTCAGAATACTATACTCGATAAAATAATTTTACTGGAAATTTAATCTTATTGAAACCTTATGTTCTTATAATATAATATTTGAATAAAACAATTGATATGTCTTAAATAGAGCGCTACTTTTTCTTGTGGTAGATCTAATATGTTATGAATTTTTATGTATTGTGGTTAAAGTAAGCCCTCTGGCAGTGAAATATGCTCATCATCGTTTACTCATTGTATCCGAGTCGAACATCATTAAGATGAATGACATTGCCTCAATTGATCATAATACAATAATTGATCATCAATTCATCATTAATATTTGCATCTGTATTATTGTACTTATAAATTATTAACTGCTTGAAAATGATGTGGAATTCCAAACATTAATAAGCTCCGGGCAAGTAATTGTAGAGGAATTCGCATAATAATTAAATAACATATTAGTCGTATCATACGTATCATAATAAACAAGTAGGGAAAATATAATTATCCTTGAACTATATGTTGTTAGAGTAGAATGTTTTTTATTCCATAAATGAAATAACTAATATTATTTTTATGGTTACAAATAAAACAATATAACTGTAATTCTTATAAAACAATATAACTTAGTGTATACTACAAATAAAAAATGTAACCTAGAGATTGCAAAATTCATTTACAGAATCAGATTTCATTACCATTTATCTTAAGTACAAAACTACTCTCAACCATATCCATCATGTGTTCACTGTAAAATGTTGTAATTTTTTTATAAGATTAAAAGATACGTATAAAATAAATAATTGTTTTTGATTAAGGTAATATTTTATTTCAGCAATTATTTAGGAAAAGTCAATCAAAGAAATAGCATTTTCTTACATTAATTTAGCCTATATTCTTTAAAGCTTTTAAATTCTTTGGATAAACTTGTCCAAATATGCAATCTTACCATTTTATAAATAAAATTATGGTTTAACTAATTATTAAATGTATTTTGTCATCTTTTCTTTTTTTATTCAAGTGCTTGAAAAATTTTTTTTATGATTTTACATTTTTTATATTTCGCATTATATCAAATATATATCATTTTAAGAAAAATTACTTATAAGCATTAATTTTAAATAGGAAATTGATTTCCACCGAAATTTCAATTTACAGTTCTTATTTCGTTAACTGAATAACAAATAAAATTGATATCACTTGTTTTGCTTTCATATTTTATTATGTGCATCTTTTACTTGAACAATGTTACCTGTATAAATTAAAATTTGAGGTACTGAGAGGTATATAAAAAATTTCTATTGAATAAATACATAGTTCTGTCATAAATAGTATGAAGTAAATATACACCGTTTGAAAATCTATTTATTATCAAATATATTTCCCATTTCATACTCACGTGAAATGGAAATTTTATTTTTATAGAAAGAGAAATGAATCTGATCAATGCAAAAATCTGATATATATATATATATATATATATATATATATATATATATATATATATATATATATATATATATATATATATATATATATATATATATATATATATATATATATATATATATATTTGTGTGTGTGTGTGTGTGTGTGTATCACATAGAGAATACTTCTATTTAAGTTATTCAGAACATAGTAATTTTTCAGAGAGAGATTGAAAAAAGAAGTTTTTAATAGTGATTATAAGAATTCTGGGGATGAAGAGTTTATGTTAAAAACTTATTTCGAAATTTTCTGATTAAAAATTGGCAACTATTAATAAAAACATTTCAATTTGATTCTTCCTTTTATTGTGATTAAAAACTGACAAGTGAAATATCTGATTAAAGGAAATATCTGATTTCATATGTGATAAGCATTTCTATACCTTTCATGGAAATTAATAAGTCATTAATAAAATCCCTTTAACTTTAAAATAATTTCATATATAAGAGTTACGAAATTAAATCTGTCTTTTCAAAATTTCATTATTTTTTTTAGTTAAATTTTACAAATTATTTGATTTAAAATCTTATCTAAAATGGATGTAGACTTGTTGTTTTATTTCGAAATTTGCAAATATTAGAAATTCATTTAACTTCAATTATTCTAATGAATTTTTACTCAGAAATCTTAATTACTGCTTTATTTCATTCAGTTACTTTACATTTAAGACAGGCATTTTGCAAATTTTTAGAGAAAATCAATATGTATATATATATATATAATCACAAAATGGAAAATTAAATGAATAGTTATACATTGTAAATAATTTTAGGCAATAAAGATGAATGAAAATAAATATCCATACAATTAAGAGCAATAAATCCATTATTAATTTTATAAACTCAAATAATGAGCTTATATTGTTAATAAGTAATAAATTGAATGAAATATAATTATTCATATTATAACTCATCTAACACCTGACATATAATAATAATTATTCTAGGAGTACATTTTGTCGTATTGCAGTATTGCCGACTGATGAAGAAGCGTTTAGTGAATTTGTCTTCGAAGTAAACATAAATGCCGAAACAAGTCCCTTCCTTCGGCATGGATGTTTCTTTCTCTCACTCTGAGTGTTTCTTTGTCTTTTCACTCTTGTGGCAAAGCTAGCATACATATTGTGAAAGGAAAATGAATGACATCACCATCTTCCCATATAACGCTCGATCTGATGAAATTCTAAATGGCAGCCGGGCATGAGAAAAAAAATTTTCACATTATCAGTTACATAATTAAATTTATAATTTTAATCCATGATTTTTGAAATAACTGAAGAAATTAAGGATAAATAAATTTCCCATTGAGATCTTATTTTCTATGGAATAAAACATCAAAATGCAATGTTGTTAAAATTTTATGGTATTTGACACTGAAAAGCCAATTGTATTTTATTATAACTATACCTAAATATTCTTAAAAAGGGATAAAATCTGGAGTTGGGTTTAATGATTAAATTTACACACATATATATTTCAAAAATTTCAGCAAAACTTTTTATACTATTTCTCTATGCTCTGTGTCAAATTTATATTTAAAATAATTTTAATAATAAATCAGTATATATATATATGTGTGTGTATATATATATAATATATATATAAAGTTAGTTTTATAAAAAATAATTAAATATTTCTATGCATTATTCTCTTGTAAGAATCAATCATTTCAGTTATAATATTAAAATATAGAAATATTAACGATTATTTATCTCCACAAAATTCACTTTGTTATTAACTGATATTCATTTTACGTATTTTTATTGTCTTTATAAAAATTTGATAGCTGGAATACAAAACTTAGCTTAGGATAGAAAAATTAGTTAACCATAGACATATTTTTCAAAAAAGAACTTTTGAATTATACAATTGAAGTTTTCAGAAGATTATTAAGCTTTATATATGAATTAGTTTCAAAGGAAAAACCTTGGTATATAAAAAAACCAGGTATTAGATACCCAAGATAACTGAGCAAATTATTATTATTTTAAAATCAAATGTAAAATTTCAGCCAACATTTGTCATTTCTTTGATTATTCAGTTAGAGCATCCATATTTGATACGTTATTGATCTTTTGTACCTATTTTTACACGTGGATTTGATGTCCTTATTTACAAAAGAGTGGTAACATCTGGTCTTCTTTAAGACTTGATCTAAGAGGCTTTATTTTCCAGAGCTTACAGCGAGAAACACGATGGTGTTGACACTATGGCGAACAACAGATTTATTGGTAAGCTTAATTTACTGCGTATGGCAAGAAGGATATTATTTTAAGAGTAGGTGGGTGAAAAATATTTACTTCTAAAGATATTGACTCTCATACAATTGACGGATGAAGCTTTATTTATATAGATTTTGTTTCATAATATAATTTGAAATCTTCATTAACTATAAATGTCTGAATTATTTTATTAAACAATTATACAAAAATATTAGAAACGTTTGTGAAAGTGAATATGAGAAATTATGATTCTCTTCCTGTCAAATAATTTTGATTTTCTTGTTTTATTAAAGTGTTTAAGCGAAAATGCATTAAGTTGAGAATTTATAAATCCATAACATGTGAGATTTCTATAATCTTAAAAAGTGGTAAAATTCAAGAAATAATAAAAAAAATTTAATCATAGTTAGCAATTTTTGCTCTTACACTATTTTATAATGGTATAATTTTATTACTCAAGAACTGGAACTTATTGAAAACAAATAATCATATTATATTGGATTCATTAAATAAATTTTGATTCTTTTATTGCTTTTGTTTTTGATGTCTAATTTCTGCCAAACTAATCCCCTAAACATTACTATTTACTTAATTTTGATTTATAATCCAGTTTAGATTTGGAACTGAATTGGTAGTCTCCAATTCAAATGATGGAAAATTGTATTCAATGAAATATTATTTGCACAGACATTTAAATTTAAAATTAGGATAAAGTTACAGCATACTTTTCTTCCTCTTCCCTGAAAATGAAAATATTGGCTTTATAATTATTTTTCTGCAAAAATGCACCTATAATTTGTTTATACAAATATTATTAATTTCAAAATTTTAGATTTCTGTTTTAGTTGATTAGATTACTAATAATCGTGTATGTATTAAATCAAATAAATGGAGTGACAATGAAATAATTTTTACCAAATATCATCTTATGAGGATATTCATGAACTGGCATTGATTTAACAAATATCATTATTTAGAATAAAAAAAATTATTTTTATCCTAAATGTTTTCAAAAAGTATATTTTTGTGTGAAAAGTGCTGTAGTATCATTTGTTTAAGTGTGGTAGACAAAGTTACAATATTTTTTTTTAAATGGGATTAGCATGTATTACATTAAAGTTACTGTTGAGATGAATTGTCGATAAATTTGTTTTCACATATATCTTGAAATATTTTGGGTAATTTAAATTTTGTTTTTTTTCGTTTACAAATGATTAATTTTTGAGAACTATACGGTTTCTTCTTAAGGAAACTAGGTAAAAGAAAATAATATTATTTTTTTTATCCTCCAAATGTTTTAGTTTTTTTTAAATAAATCTTATTTTATTACTGTAAAAATAAATTTTGTTATGAAATAAAAATTTGGTATTAAATTGTATATAAAATGGTTTACACACTGGTATACGTGACAATAATAATTTGAAACTTAATTTTATAGTTAGGTGAAAATATTTATTCATTAATGCTTAATTTTACTGACATAATTTGATAGTTAAGTTCTATATGATTTAATGAAATCATAATGAATTTATTTTGATTTGTTAAAAGTTTATATACTATATTAAAAAGAATTTAATATAAATCTTTTAAAATTTACTTAGAAAAGTATGATTTTCAATTATGAGTAAATAATAATGTTCTTTATATAAAATAAAGAACTATTCTCTAGTAACCCAAAAAAATAGTTTTTATAATATATGTTTTGGAAAAAAAAATCAAAGCTGTCTCTCTCAATATTCTTATGACCAATTCTTAATGTGAATAAAATATTTCACAACCAATTATTATAACCTCGGATTGCCTATTACGCAAACAAATAACAGTAAACAATTTTGTTAATAATTAAGGAATCATTTATAGTTAAATTTAAGGATATATATTACACACACTACTGGCCATTAAAATTGCTACACCAGGATGAAATGCAGATAACAAATTGATATTCATTGCACAAATATATTATACTTGAAGTATCAAGTGATTAAATTTTCAAAAGATTTGGCTGGATAGACCCTGAGAAATCAGTACCCAGAACAACCACCTCTGGCAGTAATAACAGCAGTTATACACCTGGGCATTGAGTCAAACAGAGATTGTATTGCATCTACAGGTACAGATTCCCATGCAGCTTCAACACGATGCCACAGTTCATCAACCGTAGTGACTGGCGTTTGGTGACGAGACAGTCGCTCGGCAACCATTAACCAGACGTTTTCTATTGGTGAAAGATCTGGAGAACGTGCTGGCCAGGGCAACAGCCGAACATGTTCCGTATCAAGGAAGGTCCGTACAATACCGGCAACATGCTGTCGAGCATTATCCTGATGAAACGTAGGGTATCGCAGGGCTCGAATAAAGGGTAGAGCCACGGGTCATAACACACCAGAAATGTAACGTGCACTGTTCAAAGCACCGTCAATGCGAACAAGAGGTGACCGAGAAATGTGTATCTAATGGCACCCCATACCATCACGCCAGGTGATGGGCCAGTATGACGATGACGAATGCACGCTGCCAGTGTGCGTTCACTACGATGCCGCCAAACACAGATGCGACCATAATGATGCTGTACACAGAACCTGGATTTATCTGAAAAGATGACGTCTCGCCATTCGTGCGCCCAGGTTCGTCGTTGATCACACCATTGAAGGCGCTCTTGTCTATGACGCAGCGTCAAGGGAAGCCGCTGCCATGGTCTCCGAGCTGAGAGTCCATGCTGCTGCAAACGTCGTTGAACTGTTCGTGCAGACACTTGTTGTTTTCCAAACGACCCTGTTTCTTGACTCACGGCTTGTGACGTGGTTGCCCGATCCATTACGGCCATGCGGATAATATGCCTGTCTTCTCGGCTGCTAGTGATTGGTGGCCGTTGAGATCTTGAATGGCGTTCCGTATTACCGTCCTGAACCCATCGATTCCATATTCTGATATCAGTCATTGGATCTCGACCGGTGCGAGCAGCAATATTGCGATAAGATAAACCGCAATCCAGGTACTCTACAATTCGACTTTTATCAAAGTCAGAAACGTGCTTGTACGCATTTCACCTTCTTACACGAGACATCACAACAACGTTTTACCAGGCAACAACGTTCAAATGCAATTTGTGTATGAGGAACCGGCTGAACAATTTCCTCATTTAAACACAATGTAGGTGTCGCTACTGGCGCCTGCTTTGTCTGAATGCGCTGAAAAGCTAATCATTTGCATATCACAACACCTTCTTCGTTTTGTATAAATTTCACGTCTGTAGCATGTCGCCTTCTTGGTGTAGCAATTTTAATGGCCAGTAGTGTAAAAGAATAAAAAAACATTTATTGAAATGTTTGTTTAATACATTAAATGCATATTTCCTAACAGTTATACTGTGATAATATACAAGAAATATATGAAATTTTATGCATTGAACTGACCTTCTTTATTATTTTCATAATTATTAATTTATATGACTGATATATTTGTTTGACAACATTAATTTTCACTTTTTGTAGCAAATGGCAAGTTCTTAATAATATAACTACATTAAATGAATTAGAAAAATTGACTTCTTCTCAATATTTTGACTGTCATTCTTGGATTATTTTAAATCATTGATCTTTATATTAGATTGCGTTAAATAAAATTAATCCAATGGGATTTATTGTAAGCATTTATCGTAAGGAATTGTATGAAAAAAAGTTCAATGTTTTTATTTACACTTATGGCCATAAATTAAAGGACATTTAAAAAGAAATCATACCCTAACTTTAGAATTTCTGCTACATGATTATCATATATATATTCAAGAACAGCAGGCTTATGTTACAAGACAGAGGAAACCTTCAGCTGATAAGGGTATTACGTTATAAAAAATAAGGAAAATATTATAAAAGAAACGGTGGCAGAGATTCATTGTCTTGAAAAACTCATAGTGTAGCGACCAAATGGCTATAATCGAGAGGACAATGTTGGTGATTTCTTACTTTGCAGAGTTATCGATCAATTAGAATGTAGGAATTCGTAAATTGTGGTATTTGTGAAATTTAGAATTTACCAGAGTGTCATTTGTAGTCTTTGTCAGTAGCTATTAAAGAAGGAAACACCAGTAGATGTTATAGCATGGGCTATTTTTTATTTAAAACAATGAAAGATAACAAGTACTTAGCAACATCTACCAAAAAATCACTCAAGTGGAACGCTATGATATCTGTCTCATCATCTGTCTTCAACTACGGATAGCACAGTTATAAAGCAAACTTTGTAAAGGTGATTGGATCAGAAAATTACGTATTAGCAAGCCTATCATATATTCTTCAATCATATCAATTTACTATATTGCCAGGTGTAGAGAAAAAACAATATGGACACCTACATAAGGGTAACTTGTAGTCTTTATCGAGAAGATTAGGTGTAGCTTACAATCTGATTCACGTCAAACCTTCAAATTGAGAATTTTTTCATAAAGGTGGTCATTTGAGTGACTAACCCTTAACCACATCAAGGACGGAAGCTGCTACATACTTGTCGTAACACTGTAGGCACCTGTGAACCAATACTCAGAGGCGAGTAGCATTACCAACGTCATATCACAAGAACCCGTTTATAGGGGGGGGCACATTCATACGTCATCTCAGAAGACAGGACAGAGCAACACTGAGGGAAAGTAATATCCCTGCCTGAACCGTGATTTGAAACCGGGACCTATTTGAGAATGTTAGAGACTTGTTATTACCAAAACAACATCTTTGAGCAACATCCATACAATTGCATTTCGCATTTGAGGTCAAAACCTTTTGAATTCCAGAACAGAATACAAAGCTTAAATCAAAATCATGTCAGGCCAAATGTATCACGACATCATTTTGAAATAACATATGAGCTTGTTTAGGGGTGTTACGCTTGCAGAAAAATTTTATTTATGAATAGAGATACTCGTTTTTGCTATGCGAATTTTTAAGTAATCTGAGGATTCACCTGTTTAGAATAGCCAGCACTACCATCCGATTTTAATCTGATAGATACGAGTACGACATTCTTCACAAAGGAGTTGCCGCCAGTAAACCAGTTCCTACATGCTCAATGATAACTGCAGAACATATTGTTTGCTGATAATCTTTCCCAAGTTCGTTTTCTTAGCATAATACTTGTCATGATTGAAGTTTACAGACTTGGAAACATACAACGTTAAAAGCAGCCATATATGCTAATCTTATATTCCTTTAAATTTCTCTCTAATAAATGTCGTTAACAATTGCTTCAGGTAGCTTACGTAATAATTTCATGAATACTATCATATATTCACATTTTTGTTCTACTTTGGTCTCACAAACGTACTTTACATATTTTGTTTTTGTTTCAAAACTTATGTCTTGTCCCTACCCTGAATCTATGAAATTGAGTGCGGTTTTTTATCTTTGAATTTTCTGAAGACTTAAATTTTGCCAATACAATAAGCTTTGTTTTCTTTCAGGTTAAAAGCATCATACACAAGAAAGAAATTTCATGCAGAAAAACTTTCTGAGTATCATTACACCTTGAAACCAGAGAATAAGAAATAAAATGAGTCAAATGTTAATCATGTTTAATATAAGGAAACTGTTTGAAGCTGATGCTATAGAGGAGTAACTTATTCTTCAAATGCATTATGGAAAATTAAAAGAGACAAAGACGGCGCAGATAGTTCATATAATTTCTCTCTCTTCAAATATGACACAAAATTCCTATTAACCCTAATGGTGTACCAAACTCTATAGATTTTTTCTCAATCATGTAGTATTAAGTAAATTTATGAGAGAATTCGTTATAAACGCTCTTCTCCCATGATTGAAGTTGCGGCTTCCAAAAACATGCAACATTCACATAAATGGTATAAAATATAAAAAAGAACAAACGTTTGACTTGCAAACACAAGTTTTATATTTCAACCAATTTTGTTTTACAAGCTAAAATAAAAGAAATTTCAAAAGAAAAAAAATTGTGAGCAAATTATATTCTTGGAAAAATAATAAGCTTGGAAAATAGGACCTAAGTAAATCAGTTGACTCAATATTGAAAATAAGAAAATACAGCTTAACACAGAAATAAATATTGTAGAGTATGATGCGCAGGTAAAATACTTATTTGATACAATATCTATTAATTCCTTATCTTACAGAAATTGTAGAAATAATTATTACTTTACGAAAAGTAAAAATATTGAGAATCAGCTTGAGTAATGGTTGAAAGCCATATTCATTTTAACCAAGTAAAAGCTAATGCCATCAAGACAAAAAAGAAATATGAAGTTAATAAATAAATACTTGTTGCAAAGATGTGAAAGAAAAACACACATTACTTTGAAATATTCATCAATCAAAATAAATACAAGTTTATAAAAGTTATAAATATAAATCATAAGGTAGTAAAGAGTAAAGGACTTTCTTAGTAACACTTTCAGTAAACACTTTCTGAATTATGTTATAAGAAACATATAACATTGTTAACTTAAATGTAAATAACTTTACCAACATTGTGATAAAAACCAACAATCCAATCTATAAAATCATATTTCGTAATATATGATTATTTTTCGTAAAGTTCCTGACAACTGTATCTTAAAAATACTTTTGACAGTTAAATTAAAAAAAGAAATAATCATATACGTGTAACGAGAAATATGACTTTAAAGATATTCAACTTTAACATAAAGATACTTGAATTGAAATATTTACGCAACAAATGAACTAAAAAAATTGCATTGATTTTAAAATAACTATTTATTTAAATGAATGAACCTGTATGATAAAAAAAGAAATATATAAAATAAAATTTTTAACTTTATTATGAATAACTAACTTTAACAAATTCGTGTTAAGTACATGATAAAAAAAGCAAAGTTTGAGTGAATTCTAAAAAATTAATAATAAATTGTACTCACATTATTCATAAATGTGAAAATATAATATATATGTCACAACATAATAGTAACATAAGCAGAAATGCTTGTAAAAAGATACATTTCATATTAGTAGCTTTTCTTGAAAACTGACGAATATAATTCATTTTCATTTGAAAAGAACCTG
This sequence comes from Latrodectus elegans, assembly GCA_030067965.1. Taxonomy (NCBI): domain Eukaryota; kingdom Metazoa; phylum Arthropoda; class Arachnida; order Araneae; family Theridiidae; genus Latrodectus; species Latrodectus elegans. Next base: position 30,552,198 of record CM057817.1, read on the forward strand.
AGTGAATTTTTCAATGTATCGAAGTTTGGGAGGGATATTCACAAATTAATTCTAAAAGGTATAGAAAACCCCATCATTAGTTTATGTAAAATTGAAAGCAAAAATCAAATTGTTACTGTGGATTTACATTAGTATAACACGTCTAGACACAAAAAGTGTATAAATTTATGTATAGATTTAAAACCATATGTGCCTTCAACTAACAAGAATAAACTTTATGGTTATTTACTTATACATTTAATGAAAGTAAAGATAAATCTAAGATTTATGTTAAACTGTGACATCATCTAAATATTATATGAAGAAATTTCTTTTGAGGTTGTTATGATGGTGGAATTTGAATAAACAACAATAAAATCAGTAAATCCTCCTTCCATGTAAGCAAAATTGTTCCCTAAAACTCCATAGCGATTGCATAATGTAATATTTCAAGTCTCTTAATCTCATGTGAGAAATGAAATAAGAAGAAATATTGACATTAAATTTAGCTAATCCTAGAACAAATTGACATGAGCTGTTACAATGCACAATTGTTATACTATGCTTGTGAAATAGAAATAAATGTTTGAAAATATTCACATGTATACACAGAATGTGAAAGTGATATTTAACGTAGAGAAAATTAGCTATTTCCAAGATTATTTAGCTTAAAAATCTAACAATAAATATTGACTTGATATCTTATACACTAAACATGTATATAATATAAATACAAATAAGTAAATACAAAACTCTCTGTAAATCTATTAAAAGAGTTTAAAATTAGTCCTTTTATTAATTTTTCGCAATAATTTATTATAATGTATAACTATACTTCTTTCGAGAAAAAAATTACGCTGACAGGAAAACAACTATATTATGCAAACCTCAATACAAACCAAATCCTCAGATACAAAATTATTTTATTCCTCCTTAAGATTATATATATATCTTTTGTTTAATATCTACTAATTTGCAAGATTGGTGTATAGTGAAGGTAATGTTGCGTTCAGAAAAAAATCATTGAATAACTTTAGACTTTCCACTCATATTATAATAATTGTGTACAATTATCTGAGAGATAATTGTTCAGTTGAAAGTATAGATAAAACATATTTAATTTCATCCAACTTAAGAGATCAAACTCAAGTTTTCAATTTACGTTTTATATGGAGTGATGAAAGGCTCTGAAAAAAAGATAAAGCTGGTTTACGCATCAATAATTTATTTATTTAAATAAACGCTAATTATTAGTCTTATAAGACTTGTGCTGCGTTCATATAGGAAATTATTATACAGATGGTTATTTAAATAATGCAATCACCTGTGAATAAAAATTAAATTTTTGAATGGATTCCTAAACATTTAATAATAGTATCCAGTGCTTTGTAAATAGAAATATGTATATTTAATAGTAAGTGGTAGATGTTTTGAAGTTTTGTAAGTCTCTTGGATTTTTCAAATGTGTGAATTATTGGACTCTTAGATTTCCAAAGAAACCAAATTGTAGGAGCCCTAGACAGAATCCTCCTACTTTTTGATGTTTTTACAAGTATGGTGTCTTAATTAATGGTTGCATACACACAACATGGTAATGCAAACTTGGTAAAACAAACTTGTGAATGGAAGAAGAATCTCTGTAAAAAAGGCAGACGGGTAAAAAAAAAAAAAAAAAAAAAAAGAGGATTGCATTGTATAAAAGTGAACAAGTACAAGGGAATTGATCACGCTTCTTAATCAGCATATGTATTATCTAGTGTAAAGGATTACAGTTAAAAGGAAATGTAAAAAGAATATTTTCAGCATATCTCAAGCTACTTGTAAAAGATGTAAACACAGAATTTTTCGGGATGATAATGCTCATATCCACGCTCGGGTTTTGTATAATCATGATTTGATGAACACGAGGAGAAATTTAACATCTACCTTGGCCTGAAGAGTCACTCAACCTCAATAAAATAGAACCGTTATGGTAAATTTATAGCGTTCAATACGGAAACAATATTCTCCTCACCGGCATCTTTCTCAGAACTTTCAAAATGTTTTCATAAAATATGGTAAAATATTTTTCTGAAGACTGTTTAGCTCTTGTATGAATCGTTTCCTTTTCAAATCCAAGCTGAATTATATACCAAAGCTGGCCCTACACTATACTAATAAAGGATTAAAAAATCTAAAGTGCTTGAATTATTTTAGTAACCATCAGTATTTAAAATTTCTTCGATATTATAAGGAAACTGAAAATTTTCATAAAATTTTCTTATATAAAAGTACAATTTTGTGATCGATATTAAACGATGAAATATTTATTTATTAATATAGGTAATACGGGTTCGGGGTAAGAATGCAAAGAAATCTGATATCTTGAGTGTGAAATGAAAGAGAATATAGAAAAATAAATGAGTACTTTAGTTAAAGATAAGAAAAACAAAACTTTTATGATGCTACATACCAATATTTTTATAATGGTGAACAAAAAATTTATCTTAAAATATACAGAAGGAAAAACATTCTTCAATTTGATCATTTAATGAAATTCTTGTACGATAAAGTACATGAAAATATGGAAAATATACTGAATACTTGAATAAACTTCTTATAAGCCACTTTTAATACTTTGAAATTAAATAGATTATGATAAGTATTCGCTTACTATGCGTGAAAATTCAGAGAACATGGAACTGTAAAATTTTAAATGTATGAAGTACAGATTACTCATAAGATATTCATTTTAAAAAGAGAATAATAGGTACTATCATCTTAAAAATGCAGTTTATTTGCAATAACATCGTTAAAAGTGTTGAATAATTGATAATATTCTTGCAAAATGATTAAAATAGTTTCATTATAAATATAAAATCTGAAGAATCTTACAATATCCAAAGTTGCGTAAATTTAAAATGTTAAATACCTATACTGGTATTTTTCACTCGATTTAACAACAACATTAATCAATTGACTGGGCCTCAGAAAACCTTAATACAGTCTTGTGCATTCAGTTAAGGGTTTTTCGAAATTTATTTGTTGAATGGTAGTTTATATATATATAAACGCTGTACTGGGAACTCATATTTTCCAAAAATGACAGCTTAAAGTTTCAATTTGAAAAATTAGTAATCAACTTTTGAAAAAAATGCATCTGTCGAGTTGATAAAAGAAATCCGATTCAAATAAAAGTTTTTGAAGTAAAGAAAAATAACTTGAAGAAGTTTATTTCAGAACCAAAGTAATTTATTGAAATATGGGAGTGGGAAGATTAATTTTTCAGGATCGTAACGAATGATTTGCTTCTCACAATTGAAATCGAGATGATTTGTCATGAGAGAATCTTTTCATTGAAACTTTTAATACCTTTGACTTAAAACCATAAAAAAATTACAAAGAGATTTATCCTCAGATATTTTTAAATGTAATAGCAATGCTGAAGGAAGTATTTTATCTAGGAACAGAAATTTAGTTAATTAGTTAATTATTTGACAAAAACTTGATTTTTATAATGATATTCATTCACATTCTAAAAATATCTTATGGCATAATATTATTTTATTGTGTTAACTTTGATACCCGGATGGAACTATTTTATCCAAAAGTAAGATAATATGCATCTGAAATATTAACAGCTGAAACTTTTGAATTCATTTAAATTCAAAAGATAACTAGAACGTAAATTGTTCTAGACGGAAAAGAATTTGCTAATTCATGTCATAAATATAATAACTTTTAAAAGAATCATTGCACACACATAGATGCACACAGAAATATGTGTATGAGAAAGATTTGGATCAAAATAATTATCTAGAATTATATCAAAATAATCATCTAGATTTATATCAAAGTAATCAATTTCCTATACGTTTGTACACCAAAGAAAATATCTTAATATAAATTAAAACAATTTTGATTTCCATAGAATTTTAAATTGAAATTTTCTATTCCATTTCCCCTTGCTATTTCATTTTAACTTTTTTATATCAATTATATTGTTGCCTTTAACAGAAAGAGTAATTTTAATCAGCAAGTAAAGTAAGATCATAATTTTTACATAAAAAATAAATAAATGATTTTTGTTTGAGAAATGTAAAAGTTTCAAACAAATCAAGTTATTTTTTTAAGTTTTATTTTATTTTAAATTCTTAGTATATATGATAATGTCCTACTTTTGACTAATAATAATATCCTATTTTTATTAGCGAAGTTAATATTTGTACTTTCTTATTTTCTTCTCATTTACTATCTAAATTGGCAGCTGAATTCTATACGGGATGTGCAAAGTGTGCTTGTTGTGTTGTATGTTACTCATTACTTGTCATCGTAATAGACTTTGGGGATGATCTGAGTTGTAAAACTTAGGATATACAAGGAAACATCATTATATACGATCGAAATGAACGTATATCGAATAATATTTTCCCTTATCTCTTGGAACCATAGGATGAGAAATTGATGCAATACCCACTGGGTAAAATGACTGTAACATAATTAAAATTCAGATACGGAAAATCTCCTGTTTCTGGCAGCACATGGAAGAAATAGTTTGTATTAATAATCACTGTACATTAAGTCGACTTTTGCTGACATTTTTTCGCATGCACTTCCCAAAATTATAAAGATTAAGATTTAAAAATGAAAATATTACAGTAAGGTGTTTGTAAATCTTTAATTAAAAAATTTACTGGGGGCAATTCTGATAGCGTTATATATCGAAACAATAGAGAAAAGTTAGTTCATCAGAATTACTGGGATGCTTTAACTGTTTTGAACAACAGCTAAAATTATCGATAAATAAAAAAATAATGTATTAGATTTTAACTTGTTAATGCTTTAACTTTATTTATGTCAATTATTAAATATTTATAGAAATATATTATAATATACTGTTGGGGTATAAAATATGCAGCACCGTAAAACATAATAAATTTCTAACAACAGTTATGTGCAAATAATTAGCTTTTCAGTTCATTGATATGGAATAGATTATAATATAAATACTTAAAAGATAATGAAATAGAAAAATAATACAGCTATCATCTTATATATAAATTGAGTTTGAATATTATTTTTAGTAAAAGTTATTGCAAAACCTCATACAAGGAGAAATGTTTATAGTTTATTTTTGAATGTGATAGAAATGCGTTGAAGCTCACGGCGAATGGTATTTGTTATTTCACAGTATTGTTGCTTCCAACGGTCCATATCCTATGATTATCTACAGAATGTGCAATTGATAGATTCAGGAAATCTGAAATGTAATTATTAGCTGGACATTAATGGCTTGATGAAATCAATAGTTAAAAATATATCCTGAATATATTTCATTAATCTTTCAGCGACACTCGTGAATTGAGTCAAGAAATGGAGTCATTTACAAGGTAAAAATGCTCGAAGAGTTCGTAGATGTTTGTAAAAACATTGTCCATCCATTCGGTCAATATGGCTTCAGTGATTCTTGAATTTATATAATAGACAAAGGCACCTTCAGTGGAGTGACCAACTACAAACCTGGAGGCAAATATGATACCACAGTATGTTTTCAGATGAGTCTCGGTTCACTTTACAGCGACATGATGATTCCATCTGCGTTTGATACCATCTTAGAAAACGCAGCACATTGCTAGAATGGATCCAGCATTTTTATAGTTTCCACCACCAAGAAGGGATGTTATTGGGTGCCACCAACACTCTATTTGATCATTTCTTGCTTACGCAGATGGAAATTTGGATAGGGGCAGACACTTTTCCTTATTTTAGGGTCTTTATTGAAGCCCGTAGAAAAGTCCATTTTCAGCTGTATGTGCTTTGTATTATACAGACCTTTCTTCATATAGAACTTGACCGGCTGCTGTTCTGGTCGGTAGGTTATACTAATCTCTCACCAGTCTAGCATATAATTACATTTTTTCCCGAGAAACTGGCTAGTCAACATAAGTTAATAACTACTTATGATAGCATATGTTAAAGTTGCAAAGGTTACTTTGTGATGAACAAATGAAAACACTTTCACAAGATGTTCAATCTCTGTTTGATATAATGCATCGGCATTTAAATGCTATTATTGTTTTTAGAAGTGGTTGTTATGTGTACTGATTTCTCATGAGGCTGCTAGACTTCTACAAATTTTAATTGTTATTACAGTATAATATATTAGCTCAAAACTGTCCTTTTATAAATTGCTTTTCTTCTTGATATAGCCATTTTCATGGTTATTAATGCATAATCACTTTTGTATTTTTTAAGTTAACGGCATGCTGGATTTTCCTTATTTCTAAAAAAATTTAATATATCAACCTAAAACTTTACTTTCTTATTTTCCTTTATAAGAAAAATGGAGGAATATGCATAAACAAATAATGCTGTTGTTCACGTGTGCCAGCTAGATTGGAAAATTGGGGTGCGCTGCTCCACTTTTCCAACTGAACCGTATTTGGTGTGGAGTCCGACTTTTTCAGTACACACACATGCCATAGGGATCCGCTTATAGGGTAGGCAATCATTCACACCTCATTCACACAGGGAAAAGAAAAAGACAGGATAGAGAGAGAGAGACAAAGTACATCCATGTCTGAATCGAGATTCAAACCCAAGACCTCCCTATCCATAGTCAAGCACTTTGAACACTAGACAAGTTGGCTGGCAATAAATATTGTATAATATATATATATATATATATATATATATATATATATATATATATATACTTTATTTTGGTTTTATCAAATTTTTTCTTTGTTTCTATGTGATTCTTATCGAAAAAGTTATTACCTTTTAATATTCTCTATTGACTAATGCTTGCTTTAATTGGCACTGCTTTTGTTAAAATATCTAATTTACATTGCTAAATTTTATTGGTTTACTTAATTTTAAGTTTTAATTTATCTAAAAAACACAATTGATGTGTTATATATATGTATATATAAAAGTAAGTAAATAACTTTCTCATTATGACATGATATTTTCTTTCTAATAGTTATGGATAATTTTTGTCTTTTTATGTCAATATAGATTTCGAATTTTTAATTAATTTATAAAACTTTTTCATTGAATACAATTTCGATGACGTAGATATTTTTTAGTTTAATTGTTAGTTATAATTATCTCTAAAATATCTTAAAATATATTAAAAGATATTATATAACTAGGCCATATTAATTGAATACAAACTTACGCGCATGAGTTTCGTTTAGTTAAATAAGCAAAATATACAAATGTAAGATTTCATCATTGTTTTTTAGTCTAATTTATTTTTTGTGCTGAAGTAAAATATAAAGAGCATAAAAAGTTTTAAAAGTTGTAAAATTATATTTATAATTAAAAGGATTTATGCATTAAGCATTGTTTTAAGTAGTGTTTTCAAAATTAAGTAAATTTTAACTAACTAGAAAATGCTCAATAACTACAATTCATTTCATTGCATATATTTACAGTTTAAGCTATTTCAAATAATGCAATAAGATCAATGTAGCTTATGAATTAAAGAGTGAGAAAAATTTAAGAAAGTGAAAGTATAATATCTGATAGAAAATAAAAGAAACATTATTTACTATCATATTAGAAGTTAAAATTTTTTTTACTAAGAAGAGAAATGTGGAACACTTAAAGAGCGTGCGTTTTTCTGATCATTTTTAATATTTTGGTTTTTCTCAAGTCATCCATGCAAAATTAGAAATATATGTATTATCGATGTAACGTGTTTTAAAAAATCTAGTCTTATCAATGTTTAAATTCCCATATTATCATTGCTTTTTTTTAATCTGGAATTTTTGAATCTAAAGAAGAAAGTTGGCCTATTATTAAGAAGATTCTCCCCAATTTTTCTTACTTCCACTTTGTAAAGTTTCGTAAAGTTTAAATAGAAAAGGTTTTTTTCTTTTTCTTCTTTTTTTTATCTCAGTTCTATTAAGAACCTATTTTCAGTTCATAATCCGTGAGAGAAAACTGATACTTTGTTCTATATTTGCTATTTCTAGTTCTATAACTGTGAGATGGGGATCATCACAAACTTTAATATTACTTAAGTCAATCAATGCTTAAGTCAACTTGCAAAAGTTTTTATCCTTATCTTTCAAAATTTTACATTATTCCACAGCATGTTATCTTAAAAAAAGGACTGTTTCTTTTCATTTGTTACTTTTTCTTTTCTGTTGGTATTATATTTTTTATCTGTTCTTTATCTGTTACTTTTTCAAATAAATTGAAGTGCTATTTTTAATTATGTACTTCTCAATTTATATAATTATGCAAGCAATAATTCATTATTCTTGAACATAATTAGAGACATTGCTAATATTGTATATTTTGTATGAGTTAGAATTGCAGAACATTTTTTTAGAACATAAAACAATTTTACAAACAATTTTGTAATTTTTTTTTTAAATTTTTCATTTATATTATTTTTTAGCATTACTAAACAGCAGTAAATTTCATTTTTGGGAAAACTGAACTGGCTGTACAGCAGATAAGTGCAAACTTTATACTACACTCAAACGAGGTAGAGTATATCATTTTACTTTTTCATGTCTTGGTAGGAAGCTTTGGTAATAATTACAATTGAAATTCAATATTAAATTTTTCAAGTGCATGGGTGAATTCATTTTTGAGTATTTTTACAAAATTTTATCTAAACCTATGTATACAAATGTATTTATTAATCAATATTAGAGTTTCATCAATTTCAAAAAATATTATTTCATTGAAGATCAATTAAAAATGATAAAAACTTCATTATAAAATTATCATGAAACAATATGATGCTCACGAAAAATGTTTTTGTTTTCATTGCTAAGTGCTAAGATACAATTTTAAATATTTCCCATATTTTGCAATTTTGCATTAAGAAGTGTTATACTTTGAATTATTTACTGCTTCATTAATATGAGAGCTTCCTTTAATCATTTCAAAAGTTAAGCTTTAGAAGTCATTTAAATAAATTACTTTAAATTCTTTGTGAATATGAGGTAGCTCAGAAAAAAGAAATGTATCGTGTAATATCCGTAGGTGGTTGCTTTAGTATGTTAACTTAGGATATATTCGTCTCAAATCCTAGAACTATAATCAATCTTTCCCAAGATAAACAAGAGAGTGCTTAGAATTATTCATTAGAAGTTTATTCTTGATTGGAGTTTTTGACAGAATTATCAAAAGTGATTGTCTTTTAAAAAATGAAGTAAGAGACTTATTCAGTTATTCTCCTGATAAAGTAATATTATAATAGCCTTGCTCAAAAAATCTCCTGAATTCATAAATCTTAATGAGCTCTTCTAGAAACTTTGAATAAGATCTTATAATCTGACCCAGTTTCATTAATTAAAAGCTTGTACCTTTATTTTGAATTCAAATTATATCATTCTCTCAAATTTTTACAACATAATAGCTGATTTATTGTAATTTTTAAAATTATTTCAACGGAAAAAGCGTTGAAATTAATCACTATACAGAATAGAAATAGCATACTTGAAATCAGTTAATAGTATAACTCATGCATGTTCTGTTGATTTTGTAATTCCTAATTATAATGAGAAATAATATGTATAATCATTCGGACTGTGATGACATCACTCAATAGTCAAAGAGAAAGAATTCTCTATCACTAATGCTTTGTGAAGTTTTTAATGTAATAAATCCCGCACACATGGCAAAAATTTATACAGTTTGATCATAAAATGGTATTTCTTATTCACAGTCTTAGAAATATTTCATTCGTAAGATACTAAGATAAAAGCACCTTTCTGCTGTAGATAACATTGTAGACACATTCTCATTGAGTGTATCCACGATGAGTCTGGAAAAAGGTCATTACTAGCAAACAATTAACATTTATTCGGCTGACATAAGCATCTAAGTATCATTTTCATAAAAATGTAATGGTGTGAATTAGGTAAGCAGATCTTATTTAAATGTCACATGACAACAACATATCTTCTGGGATAATAATAAATATCCCATTATTGTGAAAAGTGACGATATTGTTTCTTTAGCCATCAATGCATTAATTGGGTAGTTAGAAATAGACAGTTTTACTATGGTCTAATAAATATTGATTCTATTTAATATACTCTGATGGAAGGGCTCTAGATGAAAACAAAATCCACGAAATCAAGGACTTTCATCGTCAAATAAAAACTGAGCCTCCAGTTCTTCCACTTGTCATAATATCCTTACAATATTACAAGTTATATCTTTACATCTAGTAGATAATTTTTTCAACTTATTGGATTGCTAATCTGAGATTATTCATAACTACTCTTGAGTGTCCAATTCCCTATTAAAAATATCAATAGCACCGTTGCTTGGTATTAATCTAACTTAGGATATTTACAATTTTCTGTAAGAAACCTTTTGAAATAGAAAATCTTATTAAACAATTATAGAAAATTTTGAATTTCGAAGGATATAAAATCCTTTTTGATTCGTTATGTAGAAGTGTTGAACTTGTACTCAGAAGTATTAAAAAAAGAACAGAAATCAATAAAACACAAATAAATGGAATAACAGGCAAAATCAATTGCAATATGAACCAGTATCAGGGAATTAATCAGAAATCTGCTTCTGTTGGAGAGAGCTTTAATAGATCAATTCTGAAACTGGAATTGCCTCAACATTTGACGTTCTTTAAAAAATACAAAAGGAAGTTACAACAAATATAGAAAATATTAAGTATGGAAACTATAATTAATAACAACCAATTCATTTCAAATCTATATTTCAACTGAAAATACTTGCTATATATTACTGTAAGAATACATATGAAATAAATTATGATACAAATATTAGACAACCACCTTAAAATTATAGCTATGTACCTTGATATACAGAAATAAAAATATTTAATTATAAAAACAAATATCTTCTAACTAAATTCTTACTTATAAAGGTTTGCATTTTAAATCAAATAACGCATTACATTTACATAGGTGTTTTTATATTAAAATAATCAATATAAATGTTAATTCTAGTTAATGAGAGTACATAAAGTTAAATTTAAAACTGATGTTTCCTGGATCAACAAATTCAGTTTTTCATACCATTGTACCAATTCTTCAAACCAAAAACTGTATTTAATTTCTGCGCCTTACAAACTATGGGATTAGGAAAACAATAGATGAATAAATACAGTACTTAACTAGTAAATTTTCTCCTAATTAGATTTGCATTAATTATGAAGTTTTATCTAACAGAAGTTGAAATAAAACTAAATGTTTTCTAATTTTTATACAAAAATAAGTTTCTTCTGAGACACAAATTTTATTTAAAAAGTAAAGCAACATTTCAAAATATTACATGAATATATTTTACTTATAAAATACTAAATAAGGCATGAATTGTATCTTCAAAATAATTAATGAACAGAATGCATAACGTTAAGAACTGTTTTTGCTTTATCCTGAGTTTATATATCATGATATAGAGCAGTTTCATGAATTTTTTGTTTAAAATCTAATCTCGTGTTACTTACTTTAAATTTAAAAAAAATAAATAAATAAAAATAAAAAAAATAAATAAATCATGAATATGGAATGAAATAATCTTTTTTGAAATGAAATGCTACACTATGAAACAGTTTTATCTCTAATGAAAAAAAAAATCACTTATAATATCAGAGTCTTATTATGGTTATTGTCTTGAGTGTAAAGAATAAATTTACTATACAATTTTTTTTCCAAAATAATAATTGGAATTTTTTCTTATTAATTATCTATTTGAGCTTTATAATTTGAACATTTCTAAAAAATGTAAAGTTACTTTTACAAAAATGGCAGTGTGGGAATTGGAGTATATTTTTTCTTGTAATTCTCAAATAAATCTGACAGCATTATATAAAGAAATCAACATTTTAAAAAAAATATGAGAACTATTAGGTTTCAAAAGTGTTGCCTGTTATGTTGAATAAACGAACGAAATACTCGAACATATATTGTGGAATAAAAATTTCTGATCTCAAAGAATAAAATAATATTTGTTTCAATTTGTTTCGGTTCATCATTGCAATGAAAACTTTCCAACTATTATTTATAGGTCTCATTATGTTTCAGAAAGAAAATTAAAGAAATATGTTTAAGTTGCTGTATTAAGTGTACAAAATTTGGTGTACACTACCGAGGCCACCCAAAATGCAACCTTTCAAAGAAAACATGCCAATTATTTAGATTTTACATCATGCATTTGAGAAAAATATGTGCTTAAATCTTCAACTCACTTCGTAAGTGAATTTAGTGATACTAGTACACCAAATATGAAGATAAATAAATTTCCTGATTTGAAGCGGGTCAGTTATTTTTTCATTTTTTCTTCTATTCTTAATTTGAATAAATTATTTATCTATGCCACTTAGCAATTTTCTAATTTCGACAGAAGAAGAATAATAAAGTATAAAGATTGCGAATCAACCTTCAGAGAAATCAGTACTCGCTTCACAGAAACCAAGCAACTACATTATGGATCTATTAATGGTGAATGCAGTTGGGAACGGTTGACTATCAGGATAGATTGCATCAATCAAACTGCACCACTTAACGTAATGACAGGCATATTGTGATAATAGCAGTGATGAACTACTCAGACACATCATGAAACCATAGAAAATCAGATTTAATCTATTACATATCATTCGGTGTCCACTTTTGAACCATTCCACATCATTTTCAATTAAATGTAATGTCTCCAAGGAGCTCATTGTTTCGTTTATCTTTAATTCAAAACCACAAGCGTCTGAGCATTCATTGGAGTGATGAACGACATATAGTATTATCGTAATAGAATGATGTTGCATTTACTAATGACCCCCATTTCTACCAACAACACCACGATAATCGAATTATAGTCTAGAAATATCGTGGTGATAGATCGCTAAACAGTTGCATGAAACACTGCCACATTCTTCCTCCACGTAATTTCAAGGTTTGGGTTGCTATTGGGATTCACTCCCTAATCCCACTAATTTCAATTGCACTAAGCAGTTACCGCGTAATCTTTGATTTGTTGGAGTTCATTGTCCTCCCATCAGCATTTGCTGCGAGCCATATTGCAATAGAATAATGGGAAACCACAGGTTGCATGCAATATGTTCATGTGTTCTTCTTCACCTTCTTCACGCATATGCTTGAACTTATTCCTTAGACTGCTTGTTAACTCAGTCTATTGCCAATCCATGCTTGCAAAGCAGTTGTCACGGGATACATTACCTGCCATTACGCCAAATCAACTTTGACAATATAGGGAAGAAGTTTGGAATACATATTTCAAGGAGATCTTCAAAGTCTTTTTATTTCCTGTCAGTGGTTATAGCAAAAAATGGCAGACATATTAGCAAATTATTTTGACATAATCAACACTTCACTAGAGCCCGTAATAATCATTTGACCTTTGTGAAGTCTGTAATTTACCAAATACATTTTTCTGCTATATATTTGGTCATCCTTGAAGCTACATTTTATGTTATCAGTAATGTAAATTTTTATTGATGTTATATATTTTTAGCAATCAACTATTGATTTAAGATCAAAATATGATAGAAACGATGAGTTATGATAAATAAAAATCAAAAATTTAAATAAAGATGAAGAATTGTTCTCTCAAAATGAAAATGATAATTAAATATTTTTTATATCCGCAATTTATAGAATGGAATATTTTCATCACTGGAAACAATCCATAAAATGATATTTTCATTTTTAAGGGCGATTTGACACATAGCTTTAGTTATCTATAATAATCTTATTATGAATAAAATTATTCTATAAAAAGGAAAACAGAATTTTTACATGATATTCAACGCATCCTTGTATTCTGTAGGAATTTACATCCTTTATTTACAGAAAGTGTACGTTGATTTTTGTATATATATATTTATATCGTCTGTTATTTTGAAAGATTACAGACAATTTAGATTACAGTTTTCGTGTTATCCTAACAGCCATTAAGATTATAGCAACATAATATTGCTTATGCATATACTTTTATTATAATATATGTGACACAAAATATAAGATACAAAAATATGTGATATAGGTGACACATTTTATTATATTGATACATAGATCCATTATATTAATACAGAATATTTGTTTCAAAGCAAAGACGGGGTTAAATTTAAAATTTAAAATTCTCATAGTTTTTCTCAAACTAAGCATAGTTCTTTTCGTAATTTTTAATAAGTTAGTCACATTTTTCTTAATTCGAAAAGTAAACTACAGTCACTTTTGTTATTCTTTGAGCTACGATAGGAAGTATGAAATTATTACTAGAATCAGGAAAGGATAGTTATATAAAACTCATTTGTATCTGAAATCTATACCATTATCATTTGAAATTTGCAAATAAATTATAGTAGTAATTTTCGAAATTAATATTAATATAATTTTTATAGAAGTAATTATAAAATATATTAAGGGACATATTTAATTAATAACCTAAAATAATCATTTAGTTATTTAAAAATAATTCAATTTGATATAAATATATATATATATATATATATATATATATATATATATATATATATATATATATATATATATATATATATATATATATATATATATATATATATATATATATATATATATATATATATATATATATATACATATATATATATATATATATATTAAAAATTTATAATTGAGATATATTGTTTACTATGGAAAACTCATTTTTAATGACAGTGCTTTACTTCAATAGTTAACAGTATTATCATTTTTATAATTTCAAATATATATTACAAATATCTAATCATATTGCGAATGTTATTTATTTAATTTTCTGGGAAAATAGGTCGTTCTTCACTAATAACGTTCAAAGAAATGCACTTAAAAGGAGTAATAATCCTAATATTTAGTAAATGTAATTATTATCCGGAAAAGTATTGTGAAATCGGTGGAGCCAAATTCCATGTATTTTTTAAAGTTTTGTTTTCTTTTTCTATTTGGAAATAAAATAAATGTGGTGCCTGTATTCATAGAAATATGATTTTTTGGTTCCTCATAGCTCCTGAATTAAATCTGTAAAAGATGAATCCGATTGAATGTATTTAAATGACTTTATAATCTCATTTTATTGTTGCAAAATAATTTAAATACATATAATATTATATTTGCGTTTTTGGTAATGATGAATTGTGGAATACAAGAAATACTGTTAACATAAAAATCACATTGAAAATTATTCCAGTTCTGAAAGTGGCACTGATGTAAGAAATACGCTTAAAAATCTTTCGATATATTTCATTAATCTGTCTCTTTTAAATTTTTATGGATTCAGTTAATAAACTGAAATGACAGCTTCTAACATTTCTTCAGTTAAAAAATCAGAAAAATTCAGTCGACACAATATCTTAAATAAAATTAATTTTACTGACAAGATTTCATAAATGGAGCATTCCTTAGTGAAAAAAATAAAATATTGTTTCATTATTTAATAACTTTTTTCAATTTAATTATGTAAGAAAATTATATTAATGTCTTCAAGAAATAAGGAAAAGTAGATTTCATTAATATAAAATGATACATTTTTGAAAACTGAAAAGAAAAATTTTCGTAATTTTTAAATGCCAGATTGAATTAATTTTGCAAGTTGTCAAACTAGAATTAAGATAAACAGCAAAGTAATTGATTTGTGAAATATTTAATACAAAATAAATTAAAAAATTTTTTCAAGTTATCATAGAACATTTCCTAAGCAAATTTAAAATAAACTTATCTTAAATGCAATTAATTAACAACTTTTAATCTCTGGATGGATATTTCATTTGAGAGGGACTTCTTTTTACTTTTTTCTTTATATTTTTATTTTGCACAACCTGTGCAGTTATAATAATTAATAAATAAGAAATATTATCCTCTATTTTTACACAAAAAACTGTAAGCTGTTAAAAGTTTTAATATTGTATAAAATTGTTAAAATATAATTATTTTTAAGATTGTTAAAATATAGAAAGATCTCAGTTGTTGCGGATATTTTCATTGAAAGGGTATAAAATCTTGTTGTTTCATTTGGTGTTGAAACATTTTTCTTATTAGAAATAATATATTTTAGTGTTTTCAAGGCAAAACCTCTCGCTGTATGAAAAGGGATTAGAAAAATATTTTATTCCATTAAATATAAACATAAAATAATTTTTCATACAAAGACTTAGGTGATTAGCTTTTTTGGTAAAGTTAGATAGATCTTAAACTGATACAAAATTATGAATGATATCATGTTCTTAATAATAATTAATATTCATCCAAATAAACTTAGTGTTAAGTATTAAAGCGAGCAATTGTTTCGGATTTAAATACTTTGCTCGATGAAACTTGAAAATTGTACGATCAATTTTCCCTATGATTTTAATTAATTACTATTATTTATTGAATTTCTATTATGTGATTTTTATTTTTTTATATCTCACTTACTTTTTCATTATATTTGTGTCCTCTTAATTTACTTAAAACTTCTACATCATCCTTTATAAAAAAATTACACAATTTTTTAAACATATTCATGTAAATTCATATAAAAAAAATTCATATAATATTAAGGCTTCATTAGAGAATAAGATATATTTAATCATTTTTATCTCGTATGTAATGTGAGAGAGAGATTCAATTATATAGGATTATTATTTCTTCCACAAAGATGATTATATGTAATTCGGTCAGATAAAAAATAAGTATTTGAGTTCATTACAAATTTTTATGTTTGAAATATATCTGACATATTACTTTTGCATGTGAAGTGTTTATAGAATGAATGTTTAGTTTTCCAATATATTCTTCCTAAAACACGAAACCTCAGCACCATGATATGATATATTAAGATCTTCAAATGCAATATTTTGTTTACTCATGTGTTTATTCTTCAAAATGTTTCAGAATTTTTTTATTTATTCTTTGTTTTATGTGTTTGAAATATAAATATGTATTACCTATAGGTTTTGCAATGTTTGATTGGAAATAAGTTTTTCTAAAGTGATAAATCCTGGTGAAATCTCTACATTCTGGATGACAGATTCTGGATATGCGAAGAGAATGAATTCTGCCAGAATGCATTGTGTCTAAAGCAAAATTTGGGGAAGGTGGAATTACAGTTAAGGGATATTTAACGTGGAATTTACTGGGACTTTTGAACCCAATTCATGGTAAGCTCAATGCCATTTTCTACTTTTTTTTCCAAGACAACAATGTACTTTCTGTGACGTTAGAATTTTACAGGTTGGATTATTGTAACTTATAAAATGACAACTTCACTTGTTTTGACTTTCATCATAAAATGGTATTCTGAAAATATGGTGAAACAATTGAACTTAGTCTGCCAAGAGCACAGATTTGCTCTCAACATGTCTTTGCTATAGAGAACTTTTGGTATGAATTAGATCGCTAAATTAAGGCGTGCATCAATCATCCACAATTTGTGAAAGAATTTTTACGTTTTCTCTAAGCCGAGTGCAAAAAATATTATCGTCCATCATTCAAATTAATCAAGCTGTTGTGAAAAATATGCTCAGGAGAATTGAGACAGTAATTGATTCGCGAGTAAAGATTGTACCAACTATTAAATATGAATAAGCTGAGTTCATTTCTTTTATTGTTGGTGTTAAAATATTCCGTGGTAAACGGAGTCGCAATACTATGAAACAAAATATCCGTAAGCACTTAAATAAGATTTCAAATTATTTTTCAAATTGATCTGCGCATTCTGTAAAGAATAAACCCAACTGAAAAAAATAAATAAATATCAGCTTTAATGTCAACTGTTCAAACCTAATAATAAGTAAAATATTTGTCTTTGAAACTTATCTTCCAGAGAAGCAAGTTGTTAATTTAAGGTGAAAAATAAGGTAATGAGAATTAAGCAAAACGTATTTCGTGAGCTTTTATTTTTTAACCTGGTAAGTTAAGACTTGAAAAACGAGAGAATATATGTCCCATCGGGGGATACTCATATAAGATATGATTAAAAGTAAACGTTCACTTTTTGAATAATAATTCATGGTAAATTAAAACCACTTCTGGTATTTAAGATAAATAACTTTTATCATTTACGGGCAATTTCTAGAGGTCAAATGGAACATAAAGTCAAGTTATTTTATATTATTATGATGAGTTTAATTTACTTGCATCTGAAATGATAATTCTGAGAAAACAAAATAATGACACAAGTTATTATTGTCCTTTTCCACTTCATTGAGTGATATGACAAAAAAAGCAAGTTAGGCTTGCAACAAGGAAATTTGATTAATGAATACAAATCTTGTTTTAGTGGAGTTGGTTTTTTAAGAAGAATGTGTGTGTTGAAAAAAAAAACTAAATTAAAAGGCGCAAACTTTAAAATAAAAATTCTTGTAAAATTCCTTTTTTAATTCATTTTACTCTATACTAAGTTTGCATTTGGAAAAAACTTATAATTTTAATTATATGTGTATGGGTGTAAATTTATATTTTTATTTATGTACCAACATAAGTGTTTCATGACTTTTTACTACTTTACGAATTTTAAAGGATTTTATTAGATTGTAAAATTTTAAATGTAACGTGGAAAGTGATAGCTGTGCTCAAAGGTTTGAATTTATATATATATATATATATATATATATATATATATATATATATATATATATATATATATAGATATATATATATTAGCATAATGTATGATTTAAGATGCATCAGGAAGAAATCTAATGTTAATTTCATTCTAGTGAAATGATTTTTAATGCATACTCTTCATTCCAATTATCCAATTAGTGGGATAATGATGACATAAGCGTTATAAATTTTTTAAAGTCAATGATCACAAGGCAAGCAGTGAGAGGGCATGAATTATGTGCTTAAAAACTGAAAGTATCGTTACCTGGCGCAACAAAGGTGTGAACAATAGGAACCAAATAAACATTTGAAAATTGAGAGTTCCACGTATCAGCACATAAGTAAATATAACCATCTTTTTAGAAGATTAATAATTTTGCACATAAATCTCTTTATTGTAAGTTATATGAAATATATTTTTTTGTTTTTCTTCGTTAATAAATATGATACGAATTATTTATTGAAGTTAAACTGAGTCATATCTGTGAATAGATCCCTAATAATATTTAGTACATTTATGTAACTACGAAAGAATTTCATATAATACAACGGATACAGAATATGAACAAATGTTTATTATGAAGAGCAATGCCAGTCGTCAATGGTATACATCGTTTATACATGCATTACTCTAGAGACTTGCATTCTTTTTCATGTTACTTTAATCTGAGTTTCTAGTATGTGTCCCCTTGGAATCACGTAAGACTTTTATTTCCCCAAAATTGCTTGATACACTCATTCTTAATAATTTCTTTGTAATCTTTTCTTTAATAGAATATACCCTCTGAACAGCTGATCTTGTTTGTGTCTAAATCAATGACAACATTTTATTTCCCAGGAACTATGTACCAAACTTCATGGATTCTAGTACATGTGCTTTTAATTAATTTATCACTATTCTTTTGTAATTCCTAACAAATTAAGAACTGAATAATAAATGAAAAAAGTATTGTTTTGAAACTGACATTACTCAGAACCCTCTGCATCTCAATGTATTAAACACATATATTGAAAATTCTGAAAAGTATAATATTAATAAATGGTAAAAATGCTAAAAAAAATTTTTTCAGCTGTATCAATATAAAATATTTTTGATATTTTATATTGATACAGCTGAAATATTGATTTTTTTTAACGTGATTATATTCGAAGAAATATTACTGGCCTTCAGTTTTTCCACAATAACTATACAAGCGAAAGACTCTCTGTTTATTTGAGAATAGAATTTAGTACTTCATGAATATCATTATTAATGTCTTCAGATCATAAGCTGTTGAATTGAGTTGTTGTTTGAAGGATGTATATCTCATTTGAAATATTTAAATACTTTGTTAAGCACTTTTTGTAGATAAAATCATAATTTGTATAAGCTTATGGTAGATAACAAAGTTCACTCGATTCAATTGTATAGATTTTGAGTTTGAATTAGAAATTCACCTGCTCATAAATTTTTAAAATCTAGTGTAATTAAGCATAATCAAGTTACTTTCTAATATGGAAAAATAATAACTTTTTTTTATTAAATTTACATAATTTGAATATCCTTTTATAGCTTGGAATCCAGTAAATTAGTTTTGAGATGTAGTATATAATGCAGTGAAACAGAAAATTTTATTAACTTAAGATGTCTTGAATATAATAAAATAAAGTTATTTCATATTTTTCAGTTTTATGAAGAGAAAAGTTTACTTAATAGTATGTTAAAATATTAATCGAATGAGCACCTGTGCACACACACATTGAAATTAAAATAATTGGAAGAAAAACTACGCTATGAACCGGAAAAAAATACTATGTTTGCAATTTAATGAAATGTGTTGGAAAATATTAAGTTAAATAGAAAACCAATACTTTGTACTGTTATAAGCAATATTGAAAACTAAGTAACTTTGATTGATATTCATGCATACGTATAACACATTTCCTTAGTTAAAACAACGTTTAAAGACATTTTTTAATTGAAGAATCTGTTGTAAAATATTTTCTTTTAAGCGCTTTTGGTTCTGTTGATTCTATGTGTTTTACTTAAATCAATTGAAAAACAAATTATATGTACTTCAAAAAATGAAAAAGGTAGTAAGATAAAAAATTGGCATAGTAAATTAAAGATTTTGGAGAAATTTTCCCAAAAATATCAGATGTTAAAAGAATGTTGATAAAAAAAGAACAATCCCTCTCTTAGATAAATTAATAACCTGTTTAGACTTTCATAAATAAAATAGTAAATAAAATTAATTTTTAAAAAGTAAGTTATTCATTTTTGCTTGCTAAAATATATGAACGAAAATGGTTATAAAAGTTCAAAATTTAATTTTTGAGAAAAAAATTAAAAAAATTTTCTAGTTCAAAATTTAAAATTTCTTATAAAAAATTCACAAATTATATTACATTATTTCTCAGAAATCTTTCGATTTAAATATTCAAACGTAATTCATTTAAAACATACACTTACTAAAGAATATTAAGGAACATCATCTTTTACAGAAAGACTTCCATTTTCGATTCAATGGGAATTTTGTGCTTGTGATAAGTATTATCACTGTAATTCCTTGGCAAATAACAGATACGTGCTATTTTTAAATTACACGTCGTGAAAACTAAAATGAAGAAGCGCAGCATTTTAACAAATCACAGTCTTGTTGAAATTATAATGAGAAAATTATAGTGGAAAAGTCAAGATAGTGTGAAAGGCTGCTTTTACCGGAAATAATATAAATCTTTCCAGACTACTGTTTTTATTTGTGCTAAATTGTTAAATGTACCTTATTGCAGACAATTCTACATTTGTAAAAATGTATATATCAATAGAGATTGATAGATATTTCAATTTTGCCTCTGGATATTAATAATTTATATCTTTCATGTAGTTTAAAATGAATCCCAGTTTTAAGTTAGTAGATAAATTCTGGAATTTATTAAATACAGTAGTAAAACACACGATATTAACGGCATGATTGAACGAAGAGAAACTAAAGAATCATTTGATTGTGATAACATTTTATATGAACACAATGGATAAAAAATACATAAAATCAAAATTTTGTGCATAAAACAATAACCACATAAGAATTATTCCATTAGTGGTCAAATTTTGAATCTCAATCATGCCAACTCCTCGTACTCACCTTGCTGTTAAGAATGTGTTTCAAAATGTGCACTGAAAAGAATAATATATTTTAGAATTGTATGGAAATTCTATAACTTGCTTAAAACTTAATTACATGAATAAAAAATTTCATGGAACTAAATAATTTGTTTTTCCATCACTTGTTACCCCATGAAATTTAGATGTAAGGAAAGTATGAATAACTTATTAAAAAATTTAATCGAGGGTAAAATTGCAATTTTCAATCGAGCTTAAAATCATCATTTTATTATCATTTTATTGATCTTAAATTAACTGAAAAATACTTCCAGGTATCTAAATAATATTTCAGCATATCACCATATTTATTTACATAATTTATAGAATAAGTTATTAATTTCAGATGATAATTGAAAAAAGGATTTGCTAATACAGTTAATCAAATTGGATGATCAGCTAACATTAATTTCAAATGCGACCCAAACTTCATCTCATCAGCAAAAGTATATGGAGTAAAATTCATCAAGTTTCTTCCGCAGTTCAAAAGTGACTGCAATTGTGTGAACATGAAATTTTCTACTCTTAAGAATGTATTCCTGTAAATTGATCATAATGAAACCAATATAAAATAATGTATTGATCATATGAGTTCACTCTCATTCATTAAAATGAATTTTTCTCTTTTTTCCGTATATTTAGTATTGATATTTAAATAGAGCATTTTTTTGAAAAAATAGACAATGTTCTTATGTCTTTTAATCATGCTCACTTCTTATTTTGTGGGTACACTCAATCAATAATTGTTATAAAGTATTAATTACACACAAAATTAAATAACTTATCACAATATACAGAGCTTCATAATCCCTGTAATTTCGTTTGAGACAGACGAGATTGGATTACTGAAAAAGAAAATAG
Organism: Latrodectus elegans; assembly: GCA_030067965.1. Classification (NCBI taxonomy): domain Eukaryota; kingdom Metazoa; phylum Arthropoda; class Arachnida; order Araneae; family Theridiidae; genus Latrodectus; species Latrodectus elegans. The sequence goes on from CM057817.1 coordinate 30,574,737, forward strand.
AAATGCAGCTGTTGTCCCGTATTCTGAAAACAACGATAATATTGAATTATTTTTCCATTTGATCAAAATCAACTATATAAAAATTATGAAAATCAATATATGTAAATATTATAACGAAATCAAACATATATAAATATTGTTTCTAAAGCACTGGATATAGGATGTCATACACAGTACTTTAGAAATTTATAGAAAAATAAATTATTGATGCCCAACCAGTGCAAAATTCATTCATAATTGCATAAGGCAATAAATATCAAAATATTACTTTTAGAACTTCTATGGGATTTTCGTTGTCTTGAGAAAAAATTGCAACGAAGTTTTACAAAAGTAATGTATAAAATATTTTTAAATCTTAATATTAATGATCTGCATATTTCAGAAATACCATGTATAGATTTAAATAACATTTAAATTTTGTCTGTGGTGGTCCACATTATCTTCAACTGTATTTTATAACGGGATTAGTATAATACCAGAACAACATAGTCGTTCAGAATAATATCAGTGCAAATAATGTCATTTATGTTTCACTATTACCATAAAATAAGATATTTATATTTTCTTGATACCTTATTAGTATTAAAAACTTTCCTCTGCAATATATCATTTGTTCGCAGGTTTTAAAGCTATTTTTGAACAAACAAAATTAGTTTCTGATTCACAGACCATGAATCAGGTAATCAAAAACGTAACTTTTGTGATAGCAGAAGCTATGTAGAGGATTCGAGTCATGTATTCTTTCAAGTTAAAAATATATTTTTCTGTTGTATATTTAAAAAATTGTTATGCAGTATGAAGAGAATTGTTATTGCTTTATCAGAGGTATTTCAGTTTACAGTAAATTTGTTTGTCGTAAAGTTTTTGAGGTTTCTTATATATTGAATAAAAGACATTCTGGAGCCTACATGGATCTATTTCTTTTGTAGTTATGAAAAAAAATCAAAAGAACTTAATTACATATAAAAAGCATTTATATTAAAACAGGTAATGAGATTTCAAAATAACATTAAAATTAAAAGAAAACCTTATTTTTAAATCCACATCCATCAATAAATAAACCATAAAATATATGTTTAAATACTCTGCTATGAAAAGAACAAAAGTTATTAGTACATTTTTATTCAGAATTATATATAAATATATTAGTATTCAATAGAGATATATACCAAAAAGTTATATTATATTAATAGGGTTTTGACATATTCTGCACTATAATTCCAAGCGTATAATCGACCAAATATATATAATGTCTAATGAAATAATTCTACTGTATTTAAATATATTTAACTTTGAATGATAAAATACACTGCATGACATTGAAAATCCGACACTAAGAAGAATTTGCCAGATAGTGACGAAACTCGGCAAATAGAGAAAGGCAACAACGAACAATACATGATATGTACTTTGAAATGATATGCATAATACAGGGCAAGAACAGCTTCAGGTCAGTGGGCTGTAGGATCACCATGGACTGTGATGCATCAAGCAAAACATCTAGCCACAGAGTGAATGAAAGTACGGATGGTGTCCTGAGGAATGACCCTCTACTCCCTGTCAAGCATTCGCCAAATTTCTTCAGGGAAAGCATAGGAGAGTCTGTAAAAAGCGTCCTATCATATCCCAAATGGTTTTGACTAGTGAGAGATCTGAAAGGCATGGTGGATAGAGAAGCAGCTGTACACATTGCAGAGAATGTTGACTGGTGTGAACAATGTGCTGTTAGGCTTTATTCTGTGAAAAATAGCATTTGGGCAACCCATGAAGATAAGAGATTGTCACCGAGAGCAGCACATCATCCTGATAATGTTGGACTGCCATAGTGCCATGAATACGAACCTAAGGTGATCTGGAGTTGTACGTAATGGCATCCTAAACTATGACTTTGAAACTACGACAATTGGGGCATACCCCAATTGCTGCAGCTTTGGACCAGTCTCTAAGTAAACGCCACATCGTAAGCAGCGACTATCACTGAAGAAACAGAAGCTTGACTCATCTTAAAAGTGTGTCCTGTGCCCTTCCGTGTTCGACATCATTCTAATTCGGCACTATTCCAAACGTTGGTGTCTATGCGGTAATGTCAATGGCAGTCTTCTTAACGGACGACATAAGCGACATAAGAACACTAGCAACCAATCAACTGAAAACAGTTTTACTTGATATGGGATCATCCAGAGTGTCTTGTATATCCAACAGAATTTCGGTAGGCGTTCTCTGCCCTTCAGACCCTCCGATCCAAGCGTTCTGACGTCATCTGGTTGTACCGACAACCCACGAACGTTCAACAGATCCTTGTTCCAATTACCTTCCCCACAACCAGTGCACTGTGGACGCGTCCAAGTACTTATCACCAGGTACTTATCACAGGTACATATCACCTGCGATATGCCATAAGGACCAACCTGTCTTTCTCAATCCGATCACCATGCCCCTCGTAAACTCATCTGTTACTAGAACTGTCTCCTTCATAGGTTTCTCTACAAATATAGGCGTCCTTTGTAACAGGAACAAACTTTCAACGATTATTTTCCGAGCAGTAGCAATGTCATGAACATTGCCCACTCAGCTGGTTCTATATCTTATATCTAATCCTACATGCACTGAAGGGTAACGCATTTCACATCATTTGAATGACTCGGTATGGAGCGTCTACCCTAAAATTTGCATAATTTTCTGGGCACTCCTTCTTAGGGTTGGATTTTCAATGTTGGGTAGTGTAATTTGCTTTAGCGGTGGTTAGGATTAACAGCATAATGAAACATTAATGTTATTTTCACATTTATACAATCGTTTAACAAATGAGAGATTTGAAATGTATTTTCTAAATTTATAAATTAATTAAAAGTAAAGATTTTATCTTCGTAAAACAGAAAAAACTATGTTTTTTTTTTTTTTTTTTTTTTTTTTTAAAAAAGTTCTCACAAATATCATAAATAATAAATTGGTTATTGAAAATTGTATTTTGATATAATAGTGCAAAAAATGTAAGGAACATATTTTTATTATTATTATACAAAACTTAAAATAAGTAACTTTAAAACATTGTTTTTCAAAAGCAATCGGAAATTTACATTAAAATTTTCTATTGACATAACATCTAAAATTACGCAGTATGAGCAACTTAATTTATCTATTTTTAAATGCTACTTTTCTAGTTTGAATCCAGTTTTTGAAGACCTTTAATTCAGAAAACAAGTTCTGCAATACTTTAAAATTGTTAACTAGAAGTAAAGAAAAAAATCATGGGAAGTTAAAAAAAATTTAGATGCTTAAAACATGAAGGTCATATAATTTTATAATTGTATTATTTAATTTTGCACATACACTCAAGTTATAAACTTCGTATGCATGCTCCTACCTGCAGTTTTAGTTGTTTGTGAAATGTTACCATTTATGTGGAATCATTATTTTGATAAATAAACTTTTACATGCATAAATGTGAATTAAGGCACTCATATTTAATAAAAGAAAACTTATATATGTCCATTAATATTCACAATGAATACTCATAATAAATTTAAAAAATCATTTAGAATGTACTGGGTAGAATTTAAGAATATGAAAGTTTCTAATGATTAACTTATTATATTTACTGTTTTTTTAAAAATTTATTCTAAATTTTTAACGAAATTTATATTACTTAAATATAATTTTATAATCTTTAAAGTTTTGTGATTATAAAGGGTTTTTTTTTTAAATTTTCATAATGTAATATGGAAATATATTACATTTTCCGTACAATAAAGTGTACATATTTTTTTAACTTTATTTATAATATTATTTATTATTACTATTATTAAAATTATCAAAATCATTTCGAAGTAACAGAAATATTGGTAATTTATATTTAGTAGATAATTTATGTTTTAATATTTGTTTGTAATGCATGTTGTGGGCTTAAATGATAATAACTGCTAGAATATGCAAGTACGTTTTATTTAAATTAATTTAACGTTTGCTAGATATTACCCACTTTATTATAATGGATTTTTATTATTAATTTCAAAATAAAGTTTGCTTATTTCTAAAAAAGAATTTGTAAAAACATTTAGTATAACATTTATGAAAATGAAGAAATCAATAATATTGAACTAGGAAATTATAATTTAGTGTGAATTTTTATTGACATCTTGAATATTAAGAATAACTTTTACTAATGGAATAGCTTAACATTTTTAAAGGAGAAAAAGTGGGGAATTCTCATTCATCCTCCACGACAGATGTTTATGTAGAAAATAGAAATTCTATAATGCCTCTGGTGAATGAAAGAAGCTGAAATCATCACTTTCTGCGTTTAAAATTGCATTTTTACAACTGTGCTCCCATAAACTCTAAGACAGCATTAGAGAAAGTGAAAGAAGGGGTATCAAAAAAAAAATAATAAATGCTTAGTTGTAAGCAATTAAGATGTAGAATGCAAAATATTAAAATTAAAGTAAATTTCTTAAAAATTTTCCTTTATTTAAACTCAGTTGTGTAACATTTAACTTGAAATAGAAATACTACAATTTGTTTTCCTTATATCACAGTAAAACGTTATTTAATATGATAAAAATGTATTAAAAATATGCATCATTTTTATGGAATTATTTATGGAAAATTCTAATCAAATTAATATTAAAGTACAACTTAATTACTTATTTAATAAATAACTGAATTAAAAAATTAAGTTAAACTAAACAGTATAAATTAATAAAAAATAATGTTATAAAATGTAGTTCTTTAGAAATTTGTCATTTGTTTAAAATATAATGATATATGTATAAAATATTTAGTAGATATTTGTATTTTGCATAACAAATTCTTTTTCAATAAAATCATTTATTAATGATTAAAAACTTATGTTTACAAGTCCTAAGGATTTAAGGTTTTACAAAAACCATTTTTTTCTTAAAAATTCGGAATTAATCACAAATACATTAACATTTTTTATTTATTCTAATTATTAAAATCTTTAGAAATGGAATCATTAAGCCTTGCATTTTTTTAGCTAGATTTGATAGTTAGAAACATTCATAGAAACCAAAAATTGGTTTCTTAACAATTTTATTTTTATTTAATCATTTGAATTTTAAATTGATTAATTAATATTACTTTTGCTTATAAACATATTTTTAAAGTAATAAGAAAATTTTACGTTAAAGGAAAATTTAAGAATTAGATATAACGCCTACTGTTTCTTATGTTTGTTAATTAATTTTTTGCGTGCGACGTTTTTTAAATTACTCTCCGATACTAAAGTAACAAATGACCTATGATTTATCACTTTTGTTTTTTTCAATATTTGAAGTTTTAAATATTTAAAGTTTTTCCAGCATTTAAAAGTTTAAATACTTATTTAACAATTGTAAATTCCACAGAAAAAATAAATTCTGAAATATATCACTTAAACTTTACTCTCTTCACTCCCTCTTTTATAAGAATAAATGTCGTTTATATTTGTAAAAATAAAAAAAATCTTTCTTAAATTGAAAGAATTGTTTCGCGTGTTTAGATTGACAGCATACTCCTTCTAATATGCAAGTTAACGGAATATTATTTTACTATAAATGTTACAAATAACATAACTTGGGTTAAAATTTGTTATATTAAGTTGCAAATATTGAGGTGTTTTGCTAATTTTATGATAATAAAAACAATTTTATTTTGCAGAATTCATTGAGAATTAAAATTAATCTTATGATACATTATTCTCTTAATTTTAAAGTCGACTTTGTGATTGACTCATCTGTTACTCAATTCCATGAGTTTTCTTCTTAGATAACAAGATCGTCGTTTTCTTTGTAAATTCAAATTGAATTTACAATGTTTTTAGATATTCCCCACAGAAGCTACAGATTTTATCATTTGGAATTTAAATAATATCAACAATAATATATTTAAGCGAACATCCATTAATATATATATTCAATCATGATTAATATGAAAAATAACTAGCAATATTTTAATAGCATTATAATCTAAGAATTAATCAAAAAGAAATTAAATATGTTATATATTTTAATTCAAAAGAACTACAAATAACAATAAGATCTTTAATTGAATCATAACTCCTTAAAGTAGGTAGGCATTTGAAAAATTATACTGAAATTTAATTAGATAAGAAGATTCATCATCACAATCTATAAAGAATTTTATCAGAACAAATCCCATTTCATGAATAAATATTTGAAAAAATATAAAATGCGATATATATTTTTAGTGTAGATGATTAAAATACTCTAAAGACATTTCTCTTTTTCAAATGATATTTTATTGAAAGTCTCATGCTGAATCATTTTATTTATTAACATATTAAGGGATTTTGAATCGCATAAAGTGTACAACAATTTTATTGTAATTAAATTCTTATAAAATCTTTTTAATCTAGGGGCATCTAATAAATCCCTAATTATATTTGCTCACGAATTCTTAAAGATAAGTGTATCCTTTATCTTTATTTTGTTTTTTGTTTTCCATATTAATAACCACCTGTTGTTTCATTTTTTATTTAAATACAAAAACTTTCATCACCGAAACTGAAACAATTATAACAATGGTATTTTTATTAAAAACGATAAAAATCAAAATTGAAAGAAAATGTTTTATAATATATATTTAGTATTCCTGTGTTACTAGACTGCTTTTAAAACATTAAAGTAAACACTTCTCATCCGGTTTTCTTAAAACGTTTCATTACATATTCATAAGCACTTAGTGCTTAAAAGTATTCTTTACATGAACTTTTTCAACACTAAGTATGCAAAATAAGTGTATTTTTATATTTTTCAAAGATAGGAGATAATTACAAAAGAGTCTTCTCAAAATCTTTAAGCAATATGCTGAGTTTTTCAAATAAATAACTGTTTTAATGATTTTCTCTGATCCTAAATAATACTTTAATGGATGTAAAATTATTCCGGAATTCTGTCAATAAATTGAAATTTTAGCTCTTTTAATAATTACGAATTTTCAATGAACAAATCAAAAATTAAGACCAGTAATCCTTCTATTTGTTAAAATTTACAATAATTTAACATGCAAATCATGACGCAAAATTATTAAAGAAGGAAAATGTTAAATTAATCCTTTGAAGGGAAAAATCATTTCAAAAAATATAGTTTAAAAAATTATGTTTAACATTTTTTCTAATATATAAATATAAAGTAAACTAAACATTTATTCTATGAGTTTCTTTATAATGGAGTTTTGTAATGCATTGGTAATTTTGTATGCTTAATATTTATTCAGCAATATATGTATAGAATTTAAAGATTAACACATAATTAAATTGGTACAAATAAGAATTATTGGAATATGGAAATATATTCACGTTAATGATATTCTATATTCTTATCAAACTCTAGAAAATTTGGTATTTTTTAAGAATGTTAATTTATAAAATACACCCAATGTACATATTTAAATCCGAAATTAACAATAAAATTTCTTAAATTACTGTATAGCAGAATCCATCAATAATACATTTCTAAGTATAAAAATTTTTAAAAAAATAAAGAAAATCAAAAACACTAAATTATAATTCCACTTCGGATGAATATGTTTGTATAGGTTTAGAATCCATTATGAAGAGGAAATCCAATTTAAATTAACCACTTTTTTCAAAATACCATTACAGAGAGTATTAATTCAACCAAGAAATGATTGTCAGTCTTTATATCCAATTAATAAGCTAAAAATAAGTTTTAGTAAAAAAAGTATATTTAGAAAGTATTTCGAGTGTATTTTATAATTTATTATAATAAGTAAATGTGTAAATTTTTCAAAAGAGAAGAAAAAAATAAATAAGCTTAAGTGGAACTTAAGCTTATTTATTAACTATTTATTAACATATTTATTAACTTATTTCACTAACTATCAATCAGGATTACACTGGAATTTTTGAAATACGTGCAGGCGAGAATTTACAAAATAAAAATAACGGTTTAATTTTAAAAAACAAAATATTTTAACACAGACTACGATTTTTTACTCACTTACTTCAACTTGTTTAGCGTAGAATAAATTTTGAACAGAAGAGAAAATGGAGTTGACGCGAGAACATTTTCGCGCTATGATTTTATACGATTTTAAAGCAGGATTAAATCAAGAAGAATGGGTTCAACAGTTGCAGTTAGCATTTGGTAATGAATCTCCAGCTTGTGTTGCTGTATTCAGATGGTTTAGAGAATTTAAAAGAGGTTGCAATTTCCCTCAGGATGAAAAACACACAGGGAGGCCGCCATCGGCAGAAATCCTGGATAATGTGTCTGCCATACGAAAAATGTTAATGGATGATAATCACTGTACCTATCAAATTATACAGAAGGAACTTAACATTGGATCCGCAGCCATACACAAAATCATTCATGAAGAATTACATAAGAAAAAAGTAGTTTGCCATTAGGTTCCCCATAACCTAACTGAGCACCAAAAAGAAGAGCGTGTCAGAATCAGTAAAGAAACACTTATTGATGAAGGATGGTGGCCACCGCATCATTTCTTAAATTGTAGCAGGTGATGAAACGCACATACCGTTTTTTCACGTTCCAACACGTCAAGAAAGGAAAGTATTGGTCTTTGAAGATGATCCCACACCGACAATGGTGAAAAAATAACGCGCACTGAAAAAAGTGATGCATGCCTTTTTCTTCAGAAGTACTTATTGGTCAAAGCCATCAAGTTGGAAGGACAGAAGACAGTAACAGCAAACTGATATACCACTGAAAGACTTCCAGAAATTGTTCAAGAACTTAAAGTTAGGGGACTAATGCTTCACAATGCCAATGCATCTTCACATATAGCCAGATTAACAATTGAATTTCTTAAACAAAAATAAATTAAAGTGATCGAACATCTGCCGTATTCACCTGATCTAGTTGTGTGCGACTTTTGGTTATTCTTTAATCTAAAAAAGGACTTACTTTGTTGTGGTGACCTCGGCAATTTTATAAAACTCCGAGGAAAACCCAGATTCGTTATTTAAATAATTGAATGACAGAGATCAATTCAAAACAAAATACAATAAAACTTAATAATTTATTTTAGCAAATTCATTACAAAGGTATTTACATTTACAATTAAAACATTCTTGATTAAATATTTGAGAGGATTCTAACATTATTATTATTTTTATGATATTTATCAAATAACCATAATGACCAGAGGGAAATGGAACGAGAGATCAGACTCACCCCTTTTAGAAGTAGTATTGTGGTGTCTGAGACTTCGCCGCTCTCCGGTGTCGATGATTCTCCCTTTTCATCCACTTCCCGTCCTCTACTCAGCATCTCCGCTTTGCATTTCCATTCGCTGAAATCTCCGCCTTTTACTTGACTTGCTATTCAGTAACTCTTTTCAGACTTTGTCACCTCTTCTTCATCTATTCGTCTGGCATCTGCATTCCCATTCAGGACAGTCGAGGCAGGACTTCTCCAGGCCAGTGCAATCATACTCCGTTTACTGCTCATCGTTCTTTGTCGGGCATCTCAGGGGCTTCTCTGCCTTGTGCATCTCAGGGACTCCTGTGTGTGAGGACTTTTTCTGTCTCAGTGTCTCTGTGTCTGCCTGTCTTCCATTCTTAGATGCAGTTTTTAAATTCTCATCTTAGCTCCTCCTCTTTACACCATTGGTTTCCTAAGTTCCATATAATTTCCTACACTCCTATCGGATAGGTCAGAAATCTCTCCCCCTTAATCCCGACTGGTCAGATTCACAAACAAAACATATCATAAAACATAAACTTCCCTTGCCATTTTCTCACGATCATCCATCCCTTCCGAAAGGAAGAATTTATTCCTTTATTGCACTTAGCTCCTTGTGCCAATTTTTATTGCATCCTTTCCTTTATACTATTACAACTTAGTTTGAAAGGAAAAGAGGAAACTCTTAAATTTAAAGTGCAATAAAAATATACATATCCTTTTCCTAGGGTTTGCTATGTCGTTTTACACTACGACATAATCCTCCCCCACTTACAGAAAAAAATATATTCATATATTTTTTTTTTTTTAAATTCCATAAATGTTAACATCAAAGAAACATAATAAAAACAAGTGAAAATGAACCTTAGTTTCTTAAAACAAACATACTTGTTAACTTCAGATAAACCACTGACTTGTACACATGTATCATGGCATATGGGATGCATTTCTTATTAATGCATTATGTGTTGACTATTTTTAACTATACAAAGAAAATCTGAAATGATATGATCAATTGTCTGTACATATCATAAGCTAATCACATAAAAGAAATTAATAACAGTTTATGTAAATTCGCACAATCAATATTTACCATATTTGTTTTTATATAACATAATTATAATGATTTGTATTACCATATTCAAGAGTCAACATTTTGTATTTGTCCACTTAACAGCAAAAGTTCACATATCTATTTTAAATCAGTTCAAAAGACTGATATAATCGTTTGACGTCAGAAATTCCATGCAAAAATACTTATATATACATACATAAATAAATGTTAGTGAGTCTGCACTCGCAAATCCTCTGGTCAAATATTTTAACTAAAACACACACATCAATGTATAAAAATGAAAATAATCTACTATAAAAAAGGTATTCAATTTACATGGAATAAAAATGTATATCCATATGTATAATGGCATCATAAGAAATAATACTTATGAATTTTTCTTCACACAGATGTATTTACTCTGTTTTTTTTTTTAATATTCGTGTTTGTTATTTTTACATTTTTGCAAAAAAATAATCTTCTTCCAAATTATTTATTCTACTTCGTTTTTAAAACATACTTGTCCAAGAGTGAATATGGTCTATTCGGACACTATCAATCACTCAAAACCTGTAAACAAGCTCGTCACTATAGCGACCTTCATGGTTGAAAATTTTGCAGTGAGCCAATATCTCCTCTAGGGATACTCCTTCAAACCTGTTTTTCTTTTTTACTTGCGCCGTTAACCGGTTCCTAAGACCTGTGAGTATCAGGGAAGAAGGGTCACATGCGTAGCCGACATGATGCCGACCGGAACACAATTATCATCATCCTAAGTATTTTCAAGGTTTTGTGAGTAAATTCTCAATTTATTTATTTTATTTTATTATCTTTTTTTTATTCACGGCATGCTTGTTTATGATTCATGTTTTCAACTGTTTGTATCCACTTAAGATTTATGTTTATACTGCCCTCTAACAAAACACGCCTTCACCCCGAACATATTGTTCAGTCTCCGGGGAACAATGTTTCCCTCACTCTCAGTTCAGCCGGTGAGCAATAACTATCTATTGTAAATGCCTCTGTCTTTCGGACATCACTTTTAACCGACATATATTTTAGTAATTTACGAACAACTACCGGAAATAGTTCAATTCATCTAGAAAAGTTATCTATGCAACTAACTACATAATTTCCTGCCCACAAATATCTACGCTAAGAAATTCTCCCGGTTCATTGGGAATAGGAACATTTCCAAATTCACTTTTCTTCTGCTGATTTGGATTAACTCTTGCACATGTCTGACATGAATTTATATAATTCCTAATATCAGCATATATACCGCGCCACCAATATTTACTAATTACAATCTGATAAGTTTTGTCCGCTCCAAAATGCGTCATATGGGCGGCTTGAATTGCGTACTTTTGTAATTTTTTCGGTAAAACTATTTGGGGTCGCAATTCCTCTACTCCTTTTATTTTTCCCCAATGCATTAATAACCCTTTTGACTCATCCATGTAAAAACGCGTAATTTCATGCTTAAAAGGAAGTTTACCTTTTTGTAAACCTTTAAGAATTCGACCTATTTCCTCGTCGTTTTGTGCGCTTTCCTTAATAGATTGTAAGCTTAGCGCCTGTAAATCAATCATCTGCTCCTCGTTTACTATGTTTGTCAACATTTTCGCCTCCGTGGCGCCCTTCGCTCCTGGCCGTTGATTGATAAGTTTACAGTTTCTCTCCTTTGCCGTCTCATGTTTCTCTGCGAGCTCCGCTGGAGAAACCGCAGTCTGATTTCCCCCCTCAATTCTCGACATTTTACTCAAGTTCTCTTCTGGTTTTGTTATAGGAGAATTTTTCGCTATTTCGGCTTGACCATTTTTCGTACTTTCATTAATATCCTCATTTGTTACTATCTTTTTTTCTTTAGGTTGTAATATCATTTTAATTTTGTTAATGTATTTCAAAACATTACATTTGTCACTAATTTCACCTTTATTTTCTTCCAAATTTACTATCTCATCATCAATAGTAATATAATTTTTGTTTGTATATAGATTAATGGTCGCTTCTTTCATTGTTTTGTAACTTAATATATAGTCATAACCATTAGGAAAGCTCTGCGGAGTAATAAACACTACGTCTGATATCAATTTTTGACCAATACGGAAAGAAATTTCTACGCATTGATTATATTTAATTCTTTCGCCTGTCAGAGTTAAAATATTTGCATGTTTTTGTACGTGTTTCATTTCGATATACTGTCTTATTTTATCAAATTTCAGCTGAGACATTAAGGACACCGACGCCCCCGTATCGAGGAGAATCCCAATCGAGAGTGGTCCCTTATTTTCTTTTCTTCGTGTGATTCCCGGTGAACCTGACCGTTCTACCATTGTACCCTTCACCACTGGTAAGTCATTTTTGCTTATTTGAACAGAATTATTTAAAACTGTAGTAATTTTTGTATCATTTTCAGCTTCTTTTGCTATCGCATTTCCCCCGCTGTTTATGCTCCTTTTCTGTGTGCAATATTTCTGCGCCTCAATGCTTACTCTTTTATGTCTCCTATCCTCAGAAAGAGGTCTTATGAAATTTTTCTCCCCTCTATTCGTTTGCTTGTTTACTTTTGGAGCCGGCGTCTCCATTGAAAAGCGTTCACGCTCCACCTCTACTTTTGACATCTGTCGCCCACTGGCTGAGGATTTCCGCCCTGGGCCCCCTGAGGGTAAATTGTTGCTATTCCCCGTGTTTAACGCACTCCTATTCCCCCTAAAGCGATCACTCCTGTGGTGATTTCGGAATGTATTCCTATTATTTCTAAAATTCTCCCAATATTGGTCACTCCTCCGATGATTTCGAAACGTATTCCTATTATTTCTAAAATTCTCACAATATTGGTCACTCCTCCGCTGATTTCGAAACGTATTCCTATTATTTCTAAAATTCTCACAATATTGGTCACTCCTGCGCTGATTCGTAATCCTAAATCTATTCCCCCTAAAGTTTTTATCAACATTATTGTTATTGCTATTCCTTATTTGTTTTTTTGATATATTTATTTTATTAAAATTTTCGTTTAATTTTTTTAAATAAAAGCAAGTCGCAGCGAAATGACCTGTTTTTCCACAAAACAAACATAGCTTATTATTGTCAGTATTAGCATTTTCTTCGCGCTGAATAATATTTACGGTTTCCTTATTTTGATCCTCAGGTATCACTTTCGAATTTACTTTGTTTAATTGTAACTTTAGATAGAGAGATTCCGCATTTTGCACATCACCAGCAAATTTTACTGCTTCCTCAAATGATTGGGGATATTTCAAAACAACTGCCTTTTGCAATTCTGGGAGAAGACCCTCAATAAATCTTGAGAGAAGCAATTTATCAATTAAAGCCTTACTCTCACTTGTTTTTATTTGAGAAGCTCCTAAATACCGACTACCTGCTCGTCTAAGACGTTCAGCATACGCCTTCACCGATTCTAATTCGTACATTTGAATATTTGAAAATTGTAAATACGATTCTGTTAAAAACTGTTTTTCACTGAAATGTCCTAAAAATACTCGTTTGATGTTCTCAAAAGAGGTTGAATTTTGAAGATCAATATCTTCTATTAAAAATTGTTTAGCAGCTCCTGTTAACTTCGATTTTAAAATTATAATTTTCTCATTATCGCCCCAGTTGGCTAACAAAGCAACATTTTCAAATTGGGTAAACCAAAATTCACAACATTCCTTATCTCCATCAAAATTTGAAATTAACTGAATCATTTCCATATTTGGTTGAGAAAGTGAATTAATAGTCACGCGACTATGACCAGAGTCTATATCTTCTGGAGAAATTTCCCTGTTTCTCCTATTATATCTAGGCATTATGTAATTTCAAATTATTCTAAAAAAAAATTTTGAATATCTACTGTTGTTTACCCTAGCTTTTTTTTTTTTTTTTTTTTAAACAAAATCAACTGTATTATACATATGCATATACTCATTACATAAACAACTATCTTTAACTTATTATCTATCCAAATACTTTTCTCAATAATAAAAAATAAATAAACACATATACAGTCAATTAATTGTTTCTAATTAAACTACTTTCTAATTATACTACTCCTGTTACCAATTACACATTGTTAATCAAATGTACTTAATCTTTAAGCATTCATTTATGACAATATTATATTTTAGTATTTATGAAATGCTTGTATTAACATTATTATCATAAATATAAACAAACAAGCAATTTTTCATATTCCAAAGTAATCAAGACACTTCTCTTCATAATTTTTTTATGCCATACTTTACTAAAAATATTTCAATACTTTGTTATATCTCTTTCATAACATTTATTTTCGAATATCATAACTTAGATATTTCAAAGAATATCAAGTTTTATAAACACAATTTGTCAATGTATTTCAATGAATTTGAATCAATACTGCTTTTGTTAATTCAACATTAATGTTTTATTACCCTAAATTAGATTCATTAACTCAAAACATTATAGTTATCTTGAACTCTCTCTGTCTTCAACAATTGCTTCCTTTAATTTTTAATTCTCAGACAAAATTATTTCAAAAAAGACCAAAATATTTATACATTCATGATCAATATAACTCACTGCACCAAAATATGTGCTCTTTGACTGCAAAGATTGTCATGGCACCAAATTATGTGCCAAAATTCAAAGAAAATATAATTTTTGCCAGAGAAAAATGGACACATCACGAAATTAAGTGCTTTTTGTCTGAGAAAAATAGTCACGGCACCAAAATATGTTGTGGTGACCTCGGCAATTTTATAAAACTCCGAGGAAAACCCAGATTCGTTATTTAAATAATTGAATGACAGAGATCAATTCAAAACAAAAATACAATAAAACTTAATAATTTATTTTAGCAAATTCATTACAAAGGTATTTACATTTACAATTAAAACATTCTTGATTAAATATTTGAGAGGATTCTAACATTATTATTATTTTTATGATATTTATCAAATAACCATAATGACCAGAGGGAAATGGAACGAGAGATCAGACTCACCCCTTTTAGAAGTAGTATTGTGGTGTCTGAGACTTCGCCGCTCTCCGGTGTCGATGATTCTCCCTTTTCATCCACTTCCCGTCCTCTACTCAGCATCTCCGCTTTGCATTTCCATTCGCTGAAATCTCCGCCTTTTACTTGACTTGCTATTCAGTAACTCTTTTCAGACTTTGTCACCTCTTCTTCATCTATTCGTCTGGCATCTGCATTCCCATTCAGGACAGTCGAGGCAGGACTTCTCCAGGCCAGTGCAATCATACTCCGTTTACTGCTCATCGTTCTTTGTCGGGCATCTCAGGGGCTTCTCTGCCTTGTGCATCTCAGGGACTCCTGTGTGTGAGGACTTTTTCTGTCTCAGTGTCTCTGTGTCTGCCTGTCTTCCATTCTTAGATGCAGTTTTTAAATTCTCATCTTAGCTCCTCCTCTTTACACCATTGGTTTCCTAAGTTCCATATAATTTCCTACACTCCTATCGGATAGGTCAGAAATCTCTCCCCCTTAATCCCGACTGGTCAGATTCACAAACAAAACATATCATAAAACATAAACTTCCCTTGCCATTTTCTCACGATCATCCATCCCTTCCGAAAGGAAGAATTTATTCCTTTATTGCACTTAGCTCCTTGTGCCAATTTTTATTGCATCCTTTCCTTTATACTATTACAACTTAGTTTGAAAGGAAAAGAGGAAACTCTTAAATTTAAAGTGCAATAAAAATATACATATCCCTTTTCCTAGGGTTTGGTTATGTCGTTTTACACTACGACAACGTGGACGTCATTTTCATTCAGAAGAAGAGATTGATGTGGCTATAAATGCATTTTTTCATCTATTCCAAGAAATGAAGGGCTTGAGGAATTTCATCTGTGGAAAATTCGTCTACAAAAGTGCATTGATGCTGGAGGAGACTACTTTGAACACACCTAAAATTTTGTAAGTATAACTTTAAAAACCTAGTTGTATCTCAAAAGTTTCAGATTGACCCTCGTATTTTCAAGATTCAGTTACGTAATTTTTATTTTTCATGGTAATAATGAAATATAATAGATTTTTCATGATTGTCTATTTCTTAAAATAAAAATTTAAGTAAAATTAAACATTTTTTATAGACAAATATAATCAATCAATCGCATGTGCATATGAAATCCTTTATAAATGCATTTTAAGATTTACCTTATATCCTTCTGTATACACATATTTCCTTGTTTTTCAGCACATATGTAATTTTACTAATATACATTTTTAGCTATTTTTAAGAGTTTAATTTTAAGAATTAAATGTAATAATAATTTTAAGCAAGCAATTAATAATTAGCCTTTTATTCAGTGGTTGTTTATTTAAATCAGATAAACTGCATTTTTAACATTTAATATATCTGCATAAATAAAATCGTTTTTACGTGTGTCCACTAAAACTGCCTACGGAGAATAGAATGAATTTTATAATAGGATTTTTGTCCTTAGAAAACTTAAAACATAGGCTATATTTTGTATCGAAAGTTTGACAGCTAAGTTTGATCATTGTTAAGTCTGGTTAAAATTCAATATAAAATTGCTCATGTCAGTATTGTTCAGGAATTCTGCATGGTCCTAGAACGTTAGAATGTAGTTCTTTCTTTGCTTTTAAAATTGTCCTCTATGCATAACGCATTAAAAGTTGAAATACATATACTGCATTGCATCCCTCTTTTTATAGGTACAAGCAACTGATTTAGTGTTTTCGGTAATTTTGTATTTCTTTGCAAGCCACCTAATGAAAATACATTGGAATATTTTTTTCTATAAGCTAATGTTACTGATACTAGTCATTAAATTTGTTTGAATAAATGTAGCACAAATTTATTGAAATAAAAAAGGCAAGATTATTTACAAATGGATACATAGAAATTATTTGATAATTTTTTTCTATAGATAAGAATGTATAAAATTATTATACTATAGTATCATATATTATTCGTATTTGTATTTTT
Source organism: Latrodectus elegans (assembly GCA_030067965.1). Taxonomy (NCBI): domain Eukaryota; kingdom Metazoa; phylum Arthropoda; class Arachnida; order Araneae; family Theridiidae; genus Latrodectus; species Latrodectus elegans. The sequence goes on from CM057817.1 coordinate 30,591,938, forward strand.
AACACATCATCATTGATACAGATTGAGTTTTGTGCTATCTATTGTGTTGGACTACTCTGCTGAGGAACATATTTATGAGGACTAAAAATTTCAAAACCACAGATTAATAAATTTACTAATAACGCTATGAATTTTAAGGTTTTATGCCAGTTTAAGGATTAATAATATTAATTTCTTGTCACAATTCTATTGTTGTTTGAAACAAAAATACCAGTACATAATTTTACTTGACAAATATAATTTAGAATATAATTTATATAAGGTATATCAATCAAAAATTTCTCAAAATAAATAATTTAATTGCCTCTAACTGAGTTATTTTTATTAATAAATATTTCATAAATTTTACCCTTAAATTTTACCTGTCTTTAAATTCATAAATTACTAACTTTAGAATATTTACTAAAATTTACAGTTTAGTAAATAATTAAGTGTGTTTACTATTCTTGCTATGAATATATGAATCAAGGTAAATTAATTTTTCCGTCTGTTGAAGAAATATTGTATTTAAATATTTGTGTTAAAACTTTTAAAAAATAACTCATTTATTTATTTATCCCTCTGATTCATTTTGTAATTTAATTTAATTTACATTCACAGACGTTTATCTATTCTATATATTAAACTATGAATATTGTTGATGGTATGGTCGAGCGCATACATTATGAGAACATGACTTGGTATATAATATAAATTTTTATTTCATCCTTATTAAAAATTATATGTTTTTATATTCATTTCAATAAACTAAATACCCTAAAATATTTTCCCTGCAATTAGTGATTTTTTTCATTTCTTATTCTTTCTCTAATATTTTGAAATTAAAATATTTGACCACTTTAATCATGTAGTAGCTTACACAATTTTGAAGAATGTATGCAAACAATTTTGTTGGGTCCATATTTTGTTCTTTGATAAACAAATGTTGGACGAATTCCTTTAGTTTTTTATTCAAACTTTGCTTTCTAACACAAAATAAATTGTGAAATAGTAATTATAATCTCTCAACTTTACTTTATTTTCATATAAGATTCCAAGTACAAATATGTACTTTATTTATTATAAATTTTGTAATTATGAATTTCGTAAACTATTTAAAAGATGGAATAAATAATATTAGTGCAAGATTATTTACTAGGTGTATGTAATAAATACATAAACAAAGTACGTTTAGTAAGAATAAAGAACAAAAAAGCTAAGCATCCTTGCAGTTTGATTTAATTTTGTTTTCCAACCTAAAAAAATATACTTTTTATTTAAGCTATGCAAAAATGCTTTTACATACAAGCATCTTCAAACTCCTCCATAGAATAAAATAGGAGTATAAAATGGAAACAGCAAATATATACATAAAAATGCTTAAATATACATAATAAATTGAAGAATTTGAGATTGTAGCAAAATCCTTTTAAGAAGCACATATTATGAAAAAAAAAGTCTTGGATGAATAAAATGGTTGATGATGATGAGGTCTGGTTGTAAAATGTATAACAATAATGATGAGTACTGAAAATGTAAACTGCGACTCCAAAATAATCTGTAATAAAATTAATTTATGTGATTATACTCTTGATTTAAGAAAACTGCATAGTGTTCACTGTTTCAAAAACATTAGTAGTTGTTGGTATAAAAGGCAAAACAATTTATTTGCTAAATTTGAGTTTAGGAAACCATATTTTGACTATTATACTGATTTTCAGACATTAAAAGAACTACGAAGAAAATATTTAGACTTAAAGACAAAAAATGGGACATTTAACTGAAATTTCTATACTGAAATAATCAATTTTATAATAACAAATAACGATTTCAGAAAAATGATTTTTCTTCCATGCGATATCATTAAAATCTTACAGTTGGTCTATTATTTTTTTGCTTTTGTCTTGATAATGTATCTAACAAAAAATACTTCTAGATAAAATATATACATTATGGAAAAATTACTAGAATGAAAATTTTTTATTTTTTAATTTACTTAAATGTTAAATAATTTTTAGCAAAATAAACTTAAAAATTTCAAAAAATGTGAAACTTCAATTGTATGTATTTGGGTTTGCACATGCAGAGGAATTTGTTTAGTATTTTTCGTTAAATTTGGTTTACATTTATGAATTGCACCTTTAATATTAACTATTATGAATTTAATGATGGTATGAGCCTTTATCGGTAAATTAATTAGCTAATCTACGATTATAATCTAAAATTTGTGTCCTAATTTACTGTTAAAATATTGAATATACAGCTAAATTTTCAAATATACTTATTTTCCCCAAAATGCACATAAAACCAATTTAGCTCATTACTTATGAATTTTGGTTTACAAAAATAGAGTTATTAATTTGAAATTCATATTATATAGAATTATTGTAACTATATTCATTCTACATTTATTTGTTTTAATCGGATTTTCGAAGTTTTACATCATGAATTTCTTTATAATTTTTAAATATATCAAATCTAAATCAACATGATTCTTAAATCAAAGCTTGCTTATACATAACAGTAAAAAAGACTCTTGGAATTAATTTTACTACAAAGTAGACAAATAAATGCTTAATAAATTAAGTTTGATATAATTTTACACAATATTCTCAATAAAAATGTATATATATATATTTATCTCTCTCTCTCTAATCAAACAAAAATAAAGTTATCAAACAAAAATAATTGAAAAGAATTCTCTCATTTTGTCTCTTTTACAATTACTTTTATTCAAACTATGTGTATTAACGAGGTATTTTATATAAGTAATCAGTTTGCATGAAAATTTTATTGCAAATTTGTAAAATCTAAGCAATTTTAAGCAATCTAAACAATTTTTCTATCTTTTAATGAATAAAGCATTATCTTCAGAGAGTATCAAATGCTTCATTAATATACTCTAACACAATTTGAATGAATATTACTGTATCGTCTTAATTAGTTTTAATTATCACGTAACACGCATATATATTAATGGAATGTCATATTTTTTAATCTAAAATGTGTGTTAAAAATTCTAAATTCCTTAAGTTTCGAGAACAATTTTATAATGAGATATAAAATGTTTTAGTGTTAATTATTTTAAGTTTAAGACTGTATGATTTGCAACCTCTCAAATATCAAAGTAAAACTTTTCAATCAAGATTACTTACTTCACCTTAGTCTTATATTTTAATTAAAATAATGCGAAAACATCATTCAAAGAGCTACGTTTCAAGCTTACCGCAATGTTGAGCATGATATTTGTAATTACTTTTATCAACTGATATAGACATAAAGGCGGCTATTATAAAATAAACTTCTAATTTAAATATCTGTCTTTTAAATAGTATATTTTCCCAATGAGATATATATTCGACTTCATACAACTTTAGTTTCTAAATTATTATTTTTAAAGGACATATATATAATGTATATAAATGTATGCATCTCATAAATATTTATATTTAGATTGTTTAATGAAATAAAATATTCATAATTATCAAATTACATCATTATTCAGTTAAAATAAGTTTAATTATTATAATCACAGAGTGAAGTGTTTAAAATGTATAAAAATTAACCAAATACTACTTTAAAATTATCTAAATAGTCTTGAATAGTATAATATAAGCCCATAAACTCTGGATGTTTGTTCTACTAAAAATACATAGAATATCACCAATATTATAAAGAAAAAATGATGTGCTTTCAGTTTTGTTATTCAATTTATTGAAATTCTTAAATTATTATTATTATTTATTGTTTAAGTTCATGTATGGAACTGGTCAAATAAGTGATAGGATTAGGTGAATTTCTATCATACTCTCAAAATGAAATTAATAAAAAATTAGAGAACAGCTTAATTTTACAAAAAAAAAATATTTAAAAATACTTTTAATGTCTACCAGAATAGTAGTAAAATGATAAAAATCTTAGAAAATTAGTGAAAATTGCGTTTGTAAAAATAAAAACTGAATTTTTATGAATGGATTCTCATAATAACACTTAAAAAAAAATTGTAATTGACTTTTGTGTCTCTTAAGTTGATGATATAAGACAATATAAATTTGAAAAATAATTTTATATTACAAAGTGGATGAAATTATTTACAGATAATTAAAATTCAATTTAAATTTAATCTTTCTTAGTTTAAGGGAAAGGCGCATATTTCCTTCTTAGAACAAAATATTTCTAAGCACTTGAATAATAATAATTCAAATAAATTTGCTATTAATTCAAATAACATGTAAACAAAAAATTTGCAATAAATTTTTAAAACAATTTTCAGAAGATAAGATTGCTTATTACCCTGAGAAAGGTAATAAATAATGTAGCGTTATTACCCTGATGGTTTTGTGTGTAGATTTACGTTATTTTGACAAACTTTATATATATGTGTGTGTGTGTATATATATATATATATATATATAAGTGAACCTGTAAATAATCTGTAAAAATATATATATATATATATATATATATATATATATATATATATATATATATATATATAT